>CAWUFW010023014.1:0-83759 GCA_963921515.1 Calotriton arnoldi | reverse complement strand
CGGTTGCTGGAAAATCAGTTGGTCACCCACAACAATGTTGCAAAATCATGTATGTCATGAAGTTGAAATTTTGAAGGATGCTGTGGGCGTGTTTTGGTGCTGCTATTCCATGGATTGGCCAGATTCAGAAGATGCAAACGACTTGGACCTATCACTTTGGACACAAGGGACAGTATCTGCCTCTCCAGCACATATATATTGCTGCATGTTCCCCTGAGAGCCCACTTGCCTGCACTACATGCTCCAGGACGACATCTGCCACTGCACTGCTGCTGTCTCTGCCCCTCTGGACCCTGCAATGGCACGTACTGTGGAGAGAGCCCCAGCCTTCAGCCTTGAAGAGAACCAGGCCCTGCTGGACAGCCTACTTCCACAGTACAGCAAGCTGTATGGGACACCAGGGGAGCAGGTGAGTGTTCTGTGCACTGCCTTTCTGAATGTGCATTTTGTCTGACTAGCAAGGCTGAGAGTCAGCACACCACTGGCTAGCAGGCTCACTGAGTAGTTGTCACCCCCCATAGTGTGTAGTGACTTGCACTGGACAGGTATGGTGCAGTGACAGTGCTTCTGAACAGGGTTTTACTCCCCATGCTATGATACCATGTAGTGACTTCTGGAAAACTGTCCATGGGCAGCCGTGCACTGCCTGGGTACACCATGTGCCCCTGTGATTGCGACATGTATATGCAACTGTGTCATGCACGGATATGTTGCATGTGTAGTAATGTCCTTATCACTTTGTCATCCTGACAGGCTTCTGCCCATCGGAAGCATGAGATCTGGAAGGACATCGTCCGGGCTGTCCGGTCCGTGGGGGTCTACAAGCGCCGGATCCGCAACTGCCAAAAGAGGTGGCAGGACCTTCGGGGCTGGACCCGGAGGATTGCACGGGTCCAGCTGAAGCTGTCGCCTCCTCGCAGGAGGGGCGGAACACGGACCCTGACCCCCACATGCTCAGGATCCTGGCGGTGGTCTTTCCAGACCTGGATGGGCAGCTGAAGGCCAGAGAGCAGCAAGGAGGGGGTGAGTCAAAGACTGCACTGTGTACTCTGTCTAACATGTTATGTGCCCTCCTCGGGCCAGGTTGAACTGCCACAGTACAGCAGTCATGTTGTCCAGGAGCCATGTCCCTCTATTGTGCACTGCCCACTCCTCATCTGATACCCAGGTGTGGCCCTTACATGCAGGGAATTCTGTCACTTAGGACTGTGTCCTTGCAGTTTGCTTGACTCAAGGTGGGAGACAGCATCTGTTTCCCTGACTCTGTGGTGGGCATCATGGGTGGGTCCATTGCTTACACAATGCCTGTATTCTGACATGTATTCAGCGTGTTACTTTGATCTGTGGTCCAATTGCTGAGCTGATCCACCACATGTGGCTGGGGTACCTGGCACACACCCATGCTGCGGG
This sequence comes from Calotriton arnoldi, assembly GCA_963921515.1. Taxonomy (NCBI): domain Eukaryota; kingdom Metazoa; phylum Chordata; class Amphibia; order Caudata; family Salamandridae; genus Calotriton; species Calotriton arnoldi. The sequence continues at coordinate 82,349 of CAWUFW010023014.1, read as the reverse complement.
TGGGAACAATGTTTGGGCCCCAGGAGTATGTATATGACGTGTGTCACACATACTTAGCCAGCTGCCTACAGTCCAGGGCTCATCCCTCATTCATGTGGGGCTGGACAGTCATGCCTACTCCAGGCAATACAATACACTCTGTACTCCCACTCCCGTGTATCAGAGGACACATTGTGCACAGTGATTTGCCCCTCAGGTGTCTGCCTCTGTGTCAGTGTGCTGTGGATTAGTCGCCAGGACTGCTGTGGAGTTTCTTGGTAGGGGCTCAGCATGCCACTGGAGATGTGACCATAGGAGACGATACTTGTGTGACACATAGGTGTCTGATCAGCTGCCCATGCAGACTGGGGCATGTAAATGTGAAGTTCAGGCAGCTGTTCCCCATGCACAGCAGAGTGTGAGGGGCTCAGGTTCAGAGGGTAGTGTCACAGGTCTCCCATATGTCCAATAGGTATGACCTGGACAGATGAGGGTTAAGAGGATGTGTTGTGGGGGGATGTACATGTGCACTTGTGCAGCTCCAGGACTTGCATTCCCCATGACCTACTATTGTGACACAGTGCAGAGTGTTGTTGTCTGGCTGCAAAGTCATACATCACTGAGACAGTGATGTATGACTTTGCAATCATGCCTCCACCATGGCATGTGTCTACTGATTGGTGATCCTGCAGGGGAGTGACATGTGCTACATGCACACCATAGTGGCGCTGGCTATCAGGACATGGGTGCATCATGGTGTCTGTCGCTGGTATGCATCACATGCATTTCCTATTTGACTCTGGGCATCCCTTACATCCGTAAACCTGTACTGACTCAGTGGCAAGAGCTGTGATGTGTCCACACCGTGTCCTCTGCACTGTCCAACTACTGTGTACTTGGTGCATGTGTCAACACTGGGGTGTTGCAATCCAACAGACACCAGACAGATGGGTGCAAGGCCATGTGGGATGTGAGTGCCATGCTTGGCATCAGACTGACAATTGACTTCTCCTGTTCAATTAGTGCACTTTTAGCAATGTACAACTAATGATGCCAGGGCTTGCTCTGTGATGTGCTGTGCTCACAGTGGTGTGTGCGTTATGTGCAGGTGACTGATGTCTGTCTGTTTCCCCATTGTTTGCAGATACATCCACGGCCACGGAAGGGGACAGCTCCACGGACCAGGAGGAGCCGGAGAGCCAGACTGGGTCAGCAGCCGAGGAGTGGTCGGAGGGACCCAGTGGCACGGAGGGCGAGGGGAGCCACACCGAGGAGTCCTCAGCAGCATCCACCTCAGCTGAGGACCAGAGCAACTCGGAGGATGACTCCCTTGTGGAGGCGGGTGTCAGCAGCCACCACACCCCAGCTAGTGTTGCTGTCCCCGCCACCACCAGCACCACCACCGCCCTCCCATCGGCTCCCATTCCCCAGGTCCGTGGAGGCTCCCATGTCCGGGAGCGTGTCTCCTTTGGGCCAGGCACCGCACCCCCTGCCCCTGTGTCCCCTGCTGCCCTGAGTGAGGAGTCTGTGTACCTCCTTCGCCAGCTCCATGTAGGGCAGACAGCCATGCTGAGTGTCCTCCATGCGCACACCGCGCTGTTGACTCAGCTGGTGTCGTTCATGGAGGGCATCTCATCGGGCATGTCTGACCTACAGAGGGGCAATAGGTCCATGGACTCCTCCCTGACGGCAGCAGTGTCCCTCCTCAAACGGTCCCTCACCCCTCCTGCCTCTGCTCCATCCACACTCCCCAGCACCTTACCCATCCCAGGCACACACACACTGGCACACACCAGCACACACACATCCAGCACACTGACACACACGCCAATGACAAAACGCACACGCACGCACATTCAGGGGACTGAAGCCAGACTCACAGGGGATGGGGCCCTGGAACACACACACGCATCCACATGCACTGCGCAGTCCTCAGTTCCCTCTCCCTCCAAAGCACCCTCCCTTGCCTCACCTGCAACCCCAAAGTCACAGCAGCTCTTCCTCTGTGACCTCGGCCTCTTCCCCACCGATGAAGCTGCTCCAGCATCCCGGGGGAAGAGGAAGCCCACCCACACGGAGCAGAGTGCCCCTCGCCCCCGGACACCCTCCCCCAGGCGCAGACGGACTGAGGCCCCCACCCGCAAGTCCCCCTGGAGTGCTAAGAGCAAGACCCCGCCACCGCCCTGCAGCTCAGGCACAAGGTCTCCGTCCTCCATCCCTCAGGCCCCCACTGCACAGGTGCCCCCACCACACCCTGCCCCAGGTTCCCCCACCCACAGATATACCATCCCCAAGATGCTCCGGCCTTCTCCCCCTGCCACTTGCTCTCCCAGCACCACACCCCCGCTGCGCTTGTCTGTGCCACTGATGTGGTGAGGGTGTCCCCCCCTCTGTCCAACCCACCTTGCCTGTTCCCCATTCTCCTCCCCTGGAGGTAGGCACTGCAGTGGAGTCCACTACCGCCCTGTCTGACTTGGGCACTGCAGTGGCGGACCTGTCCACCCCATCTGCAGGGTCCACTGCAGTTGTGCCGGCACCCACGACATCTGTGTCATGCCCCCAGTTGTGCCGGCACACACCATGTCAGACACCTCCACTGCAGTTGTCAGTGGCTCTCCAGCACCCACCACCCCTTCCCTGACTCCCCCTGGTGAGCCCTGATCCTGTCCCTGCGGTGCCTGGCCTGCCCCCCGGTTGCCCCTCCTAGTGGATTGTCCCTGGTATTGTGCAGGCATGCGTAGGGTGACATCTGCCAGTGTCACCCTGTTTGAACTTTGACAATGGACTGGCCATTGGCCTTTGCTCTTTTTCAGGACTTCGTTTGGCCTCAACACATATGCTGAATAAAGCAACTTTCTTTTCTCTAGTGCTCATGCTTCAGATGTACATGTTGTTGGTGCAGCTAACCATGCCCTTGCTGCAGTGATGGTGATATCTGGTCTCATGATTATGAAGTGTTACTGTGCAGGAACCCATGTGGTCCAGGGGGAATGTGTCCTATCATGTGGTGTATCCATGTCATCAATAGCAGCATCTGAGGGTGTCATGTGTTCAGTATTTGGCAATGGGTTTCCTACTTACATTGGCAATTTCATATCTGTGGCTTCCACCCCTGCACATCTGTTGTGCCTGCCATCGTTGCATTTGTCTACTTCCCTGACCGTGTTGCCATCTCCAGTGGACATGCAGGTTTGGGCATCAATGGGGAGGGACTCATCCGTGTAGTCAGTGCAACATTGCTATACAAGTGTGTTGGATCTGTGCTGATGATTCCGTTGGCACATCCATGACCAGGCTGATGTGATGGGAGCCCTCATTTGGTGCTAATTGTTGATTGTGTGACCAAGTGCTCAGCTGACATGATGGGGCCCTACTGAGGCAACATATGGCACAGCTTTCCTCACACAGGAGTGGAGTCCCCTCATGGCAGTGTGTACACGTGTGACATTGCCTGCGCCCAAGGTGTGTGTTGTATGTGCATGTCTGTGTGTTCACTTCCATTCATCTGCGCATGCTGTGATCCCTAGTGTTGTACCTGTTTGTGATGCTTGCTGACTTGAGCTATGTTCCCCCAAAGTCTTCTCCCTGTGTTCTCTGTGATGTGGGTGCATGGCACATTACTGGTCATCAGGGTGTCACCCATAGGTGTGTTTGCTGTCAGGGCAGAGTTTGTGTGCTGACGCAGATGGGTCACAGTCAGGTTTCCCTTTGGCACTTGTTGTTTGCCCCTGTCATGTGATTTCCAGTTTGTGTTATCTTTCAGTGATTGTGACACGTTGTGTGTGTGACTGCTGGCACTCCTTAGGGTCCGGGCTGCAATGTTGGTTGTTGTCTATGTGTGTTCTTTGTGGGTGACCTTGGCTTCTTCATTGGTGTGTGACTGTGGCTGGGATCCCATTGGTCGGTGTGGTATTGCCGTCATGTCCATGTACAGCGTAGTGTGCAGTGTGTCAGACATTCAGGAGTCTTGTTGAGTGTCCATGTGTGATGTGTTTCTACACCTTGGTTCCCACCCACCACCCTGGAATAGTAATGGGTGCATGTGCAATGTCACCAGTGCATGTGTACTTCACTGCTGCACATTGTTGGAGGTCGAGGGTGTGGTCTTGAGTGTGTGCAGATGAGAGTTGTTGCCCGGCTAGTCCCCTGCCTCCATGTTGGCCTTGGCTTACTGGCCATGCTGATTGATTTGTGCTTGTGTAGGTGTGATGGTAGTTAGTTGCTCAGGACACCTGACTGTGGTTCACAGTGTGAACGACATTTAGCTTTGTCATCACAGTGGTATTTTTCTTCAGCCCAGGGTCACCACATTGTGGGGGCCCTGGGGGTGGTGCTGTGGTGTGTCTGTGACTTGCTGTGTCAGTTGTTGTTCCTACGTGCCTGTGTGACATGTGTGTTTTGTGCTCCCTCTCACCTGTCAATGCCTGCTTGCCCACATAGGGGATTTGGATCCATGAGTTACCTTAGTGTGGCAGTGTATGCACATCTGTATGATTGGTATTCAGCTCTCCTCATGTGTTGTGTTGTTGCCTGGGGACACTGGCACCCCCACCCCTCACCTGCTGTGTATGATGACAGTGTTGGTCTGCCTGTTTGTGTTTGTGCATCTGCACCACTGCATTGGCATATCTTGGGTGTGCCATTGGCTGTATGTTGTTTGGTGTGTTTCCCCTGCTGTCCCTGGGACTCCTAGGTCATCGGTCAGCACAGTGATCATGGTTTGTGTGTCCCATTGCTGCCATGGTATGGTATCTGTTCACCTCACATCTGCTGTCTCCACAGGGTATCTGCATTTGTGTGCCCATTGGTGCAAATATGTGGGTCTGCATTCTGATGGTCACTTCTGTCATTGTGTCATTGATGACTGTTGACGGTCTCAGCCCCCATGGGTGTTGTTTGTCTGCACATGGCCAAAGGAATGTTTCATTTGCACTGCAGTATTTGGCTCCCCCAATTTATGTTGCAATGGGACACATACACTACTTTGCCACAGATGAGTTTTTGGTTCTGTGACCAGGAATGATCCATGCAGTTTGGCAGTTGCAGCTCTTTCTTTGTCAACAATTACCTTTTGGTCACTGTGATGATGAGGGTGTAGACCCCATTGCCACAATGGTCAAAATGTGCTTCAGCTATGGACCCCACACTTACCTTTTGGTCACTGTGATGATGGGGGTTTAGACCCCATTGCCACAATGGTCAAAATGTGCTTCAGCTATGGACCCCACACTTACCTTTTGGTCACTGTGATGATGGGGGTTTAGACCCCATTGCCACAATGGTCAAAATGTGCTTCAGCTATGGACCCCACACTTGCCTTTTGGTCACTGTGATGATGGGGGTTTAGACCCCATTGCCACAATGGTCAAAATGTGCTTCAGCTATGGACCCCACACTTGCCTTTTGGTCACTGTGATGATGGGGGTTTAGACCCCATTGCCACAATGGTCAAAATGTGCTTCAGCTATGGACCCCACACTTGCCTTTTGGTCACTGTGATGATGGGGGTTTAGGCCCCATTGCCACAATGGTCATGGGCTGCTTGCATTGTGGGTGCCACACACATATATGTGTGGCACATGTGCTAGGGGTCACATTGTATGTTCAATGTCATGTTCGGTGTTGTAGGCATTTGACACAGCCTGCTCACACGCTTGTCATGGTGGTGGGGGATGTCTTAATCTTGCATTCCCTAGGTTGTGGTGTGCTTGTTGTGTCATGCATTGTCCATCCTATGAGTGGGGGTGGTAGTAGTGGTAGGCATCCAGCCCCCTGGCTAAGGGTGGTAGTAGTGGTAGGCTTCCTGCCCCCTGGCTAAGGGTGGTAGTAGTGGTGGGCATCCTGCCCCCTGGGTGAGGGTGGTAGTAGTGGTAGGCATCCTGCCCCCTGGCTAAGGGTGGTAGTAGTGGTAGGCATCCAGCCCCCTGGCTAAGGGTGGTAGTAGTGGTGGGCATCCTGCCCCCTGGCTAAGGGTGGTAGTAGTGGTGGGCATCCTGCCCCCCTGGGTGAGGGTGGTAGTAGTGGTGGGCATCCTGCCCCCTGGGTGAGGGTGGTAGTAGTGGTGGGCATCCTGCCCCCTGGCTAAGGGTGGTAGTAGTGGTGGGCATCCTGCCCCCCTGGGTGAGGGTGGTAGTAGTGGTGGGCATCCTGCCCCCCTGGGTGAGGGTGGTAGTAGTGGTGGGCATCCTGCCCCCTGGCTAAGGGTGGTAGTAGTGGTAGGCATCCTGCCCCCTGGCTAAGGGTGGTAGTAGTGGTAGGCATCCTGCCCCCTGGCTAAGGGTGGTAGTAGTGGTGGGCATCCAGCCCCCTGGCTAAGGGTGGTAGTAGTGGTGGGCATCCTGCCCCCTGGGTGAGGGTGGTAGTAGTGGTGGGCATCCTGCCCCCTGGCTAAGGGTGGTAGTAGTGGTGGGCATCCTGCCCCCTGGGTGAGGGTGGTAGTAGTGGTGGGCATCCTGCCCCCCTGGGTGAGGGTGGTAGTAGTGGTGGGCATCCTGCCCCCTGGCTAAGGGTGGTAGTAGTGGTGGGCATCCTGCCCCCCTGGGTGAGGGTGGTAGTAGTGGTGGGCATCCTGCCCCCCTGGGTGAGGGTGGTAGTAGTGGTGGGCATCCTGCCCCCCTGGCTAAGGGTGGTAGTAGTGGTAGGCATCCTGCCCCCCTGGCTAAGGGTGGTAGTAGTGGTGGGCATCCTGCCCCCTGGCTAAGGGTGGTAGTAGTGGTAGGCATCCTGCCCCCTGGCTAAGGGTGGTAGTAGTGGTAGGCATCCTGCCCCCTGGCTAAGGGTGGTAGTAGTGGTAGGCATCCTGCCACCCTGGCTAAGGGTGGTAGTAGTGGTGGGCATCCTGCCACCCTGGCTAAGGGTGGTAGTAGTGGTGGGCATCCTGCCACCCTGGCTAAGGGTGGTAGTAGTGGTGGGCATCCAGCCCCCCTGGGTAAGGGTGGTAGTAGTGGTAGGCATCCAGCCCCCTGGCTAAGGGTGGTAGTAGTGGTAGGCATCCAGCCCCCCTGGTTGAGGGTGGTAGTAGTGGTAGGCATCCAGCCCCCCTGGCTAAGGGTGGTAGTAGTGGTAGGCATCCTGCCCCCCTGGGTGAGGGTGGTAGTAGTGGTAGGCATCCTGCCCCCCTGGGTGAGGGTGGTAGTAGTGGTAGGCATCCTGCCCCCCTGGGTGAGGGTGGTAGTAGTGGTAGGCATCCAGCCCCCCTGGCTAAGGGTGGTGGTAGGCATCCAGCCCGCCCTGGGTGAGGGTGGTAGTAGTGGTAGGCATCCAGCCCCCTGGCTAAGGGTGGTAGTGGTGGTGGGCATCTGGCACCCCCTGGCTAAGGGTGGTTGTGGTGGTTGGCATCCAGCCCCCCTGGGTTGGGGTGGTGGCGCGCATTCAGGCCCCTGTGTGCATATGTGGCATTGGTGATGGGCATCCCGCCCCTATGGTGCTGCTGTTGCAAGTATATTCAGATTCCCAGTGTATGTGTGTGATGTGTCGTGTACGTGTTGTATGTGTTTTGTGGTTGGTGTCTGACTTACCTTCTGCGCCGTACGCGTCCGTGCCTGTTCCGGTAGTAGATGTAGAATATTGGTATGATCGGGACGAAGGGATTCATGGTTGGTTCGTGTCGTTCGTCCTTCTCGTTGCTTCGCGTCGTCCTCGTCGCTTGGCTTCGTCCTCGTCGCTTCGCTTCGTCCTCGTCGCTTCGCGTCGTCCTCGTCTGTGCTGTGTTCGTCTCGTAGCCGTGGATCGTGTTGTGGCGCGATTCGGAGCTTATGTGCGCCTCTCCCGGATGCTTTGACGTGCCGTGCGTAGCGACGGGTTCGGCGCGTACGGAAAGCGCATCGTACTTGTCCGGCCGGACGGGGCTGCATTTTCCCTTCCGTGCGACTCGATTCGGCGTTTCCGGATTCGCCTCGGTCGGAGAACAGGACCTGGTTTGGGTGAGTACGGCTCGGCCGGGATTTTTGCTGTTGTGCGCATCGTACTTGCTCGTTCGGTGTGCTGTACGGATCGGTCGGGAAACTGGCTTTCGCATGGCTTTTTCCCGACCGAATAGTATTGGGTGCGCCTCCGACCGAGATCGGAATCGGCCCCTATGCGTTGGACTACCCCTGTGATTAGCATGACCTCCTCTGTAAGGCCCTAGTACATAATAGGGCAGGGGGATTAAAAATACCTCTTAAAACGTGCCACGGGGCGCGTTTGCACAGTGGTGAAGGGAGGGGGGGCCTGAGGTGACATGTGTGCAAACACGCCCTGTGGCCGTTTTAAGTTGGGAGATTAAGTCCCCTTGAATCCTGAGGGTCCCTGGGGTCCAACTAGCCCACTAGGTACCTCCAGCAAGCACCACAGAGCTGCGTTGCAGAGAGGTGTAAAAGGGGCATGGCCTGGACCACCTCTCTGCAACGCAGGCCTTTGGCGCTTACTGGAGGTACCTGGTGGCCTAGTTGGCCCCCAGGGGCCCTCAGGATTGAAGGGGTATTAATTCCCCAACTTAAAACGCTCCACAGGGTGTGTTTCCACACATGTCACTTCAGACCCCACCCCCTCCCTTCACCACTGTGCAAACGCGCCCGTGGCGTGTTTTAAGTTGGAGGATAAAGTCCCTTGAATCCTGAGGGTCCCTGGGGTCCAACTAGCCCACGAGGTACCTCCAGTAAGCGCCACAGAGCTGCGTTGCAGAGAGGTGTAAAAGGGGCATGGCCTGGACCACCTCTCTGCAACGCAGGCCTGTGGCGCTTACTGGAGATACCTGGTGGGCTAGTTGGCCCCCAGGGGCCCTCAGGATTGAAGGGGACTTAATTCCCCAACTTAAAACGCACCACAGGGCGTGGCCTCGACCACCTCTCTGCTGGGAGGGGGCGGGGCCTCTGGCACGTTCGCGTCTTTTGTATATTTTTTTTTTTTTTAGAAGGGGGGCTGTGTGGCCCCCCTTCTTTTCACTTTTTTTGGGCCCTGGGGACCCCATCCCCCAGGGCTTGACCCCTTTTTAAAAAAAAAAAAAAATGTACGGGAATGGGGCCGCATGGGCTCCCCTCCCGTGGCCAATTCCGGCCCCGGGGACCCCATCCCCCGGGGCATGGCCAAATATTTTTTTTTGTTTATGGAGGGGGGCTGTGTGGCCCCCCTCCTCAGGCCATTTATGGCCCCGGGGACCCCATCCCCCGGGGCCGGCCTTTGTGTGATTTAAAAAAAAAATGTTTTTTATTATTATTGGGGAGGGGGGCCACGTGGCCCCCCCTCCCGGGCCACTCCTTGCCCCGGGGACCCCATCCCCCGGGGCTGGCCCTCTCCGTTGGGGACCGTGGGGGGAGCCCCAATGCCCCCACAGTCCCGCCGGCTCCCTGCGTCCTGCGGGAGCCGGCATTGCTTTTCCACATGCAGCTCCCCTTGTGGAAAAGCAATCTGCTTTGCTTCATTGAAGCGAGAGCAGGTTTCCCTGCTCTCGCTTCAATGAAGCAAAGCAGTTTGCAATGACCGGGCGGGAGTCGCGCGGCTCCCGCCCTGTCATTGCAAACAGCAGTGTCCCGGGGGTGGGCACCCCGGGACACTGCAGGAGCTGGAGGGCTCCAGGAGGGGGGCCGCGCGGCCCCCCTCCCATCACATGCACAGCCCCGGGGAGGTGGTGGTCCCCGGGGCTCGGGGGTCCGTCTGTTTGTTGGTGTGTAAGTGGATGCATGGATTTGCGAATAGCTACATGAGTATCTATATGGGTTATTGATTGGTTCTCTGAGTATCTGTATGGCTGCCTGAGTGTTTGTGTGGGTGGGGTGTGTGTGACTCTGTACATAGATGTGTGAGTGGGTGATTCACTGGGTGCATGATTTCAAGAGTGCATCTTTGATGGACTGCTTGGGTGGGTGAGTGTGTGTAAGAGTGTGTTAGTGAGTGAATGTATGTCCCAGTGGTACATGTGTGAGTAACTACGTATGTGAAAGGCAGTATATATGTGTGTTGGAGTATATAAATACCTATAAGCGAGAGTGTGTGATTGTGATAGTGACTGTATGGATGAGTGTGTGCTTGTATCAGAGATTGTATAAGAGCGTAAGAATGTGCTAGTATTTGTATGAGTAAGTGAGCTGGTGTGTGTATAACTGTATAGGTGAGTAAAAGGGTGTGTGCTTAATTTTTTGCATGACTGACTAGGTGTGTGAGTACCTCTATGGATGAGTGGCGGTGTGTGAGTGTTTATATAGGTGTATGAGTGCATATAATAGTCCTGTACTGAGTGACTATAAGTATGAGTGACTGTACGGGTGAGTGAGTAGATGTGTGTGTGTAGACCTAAGAATCAGTGAGTATTTATATAGTAATTGATGTTGGAGTGTCTATGGTTTTGACAATGGCAGTCTGTAATTTACAGTGGGTGTATCAAAAGTTATATTAGGGTGTGAGAAGATGCATCAAATTATCACATGGATGATGTCATCAGTGATGTCATCAGTGATGTCATTTGAGATGTCATCAGTGATGTCATCAGTGATGTCACTGACCATGTCATGAGTGATGTAATATGTGACGTCATCAGCAGTGCATTGCGGGAGCGCGAGTTATAGTTACCTGAACTAACTATAACGGGGGAATTTCACGGGTTTTGTACGAGTGCAATGTCCAACTAACTATAACTGTCCCTAAAACCTATGGTTTTTTCAGTGAATTTGTAAGGTTTTTTAAATGCTAATTTCTAACTATAACGTGCCTGAAACCTATGGTTTTTCAGTGAATTTCAAAGGTTTTTAAATGCTAATTCCTAACTATAACATGTCTGAAACCTATGGTTTTTTTCAGTGAATTTCAAAGGTTTTGTAAATGACAATTTTTAAATGTATTAATTGTTATATTTATTTTTTGATACTGATTTACTACATTTTTTTAACTATTTATTTTTAGATATTTTATTTTTTAAATTACATTATAATTACATTATACATTACATTACAAAATATACTTTCTAAGAATGAATTACTTTAGTTTAAATACTTTGCAAATAGGCAATAGACTTTTAAGTACAGTAGTTACAGTTGTTGCAATGGGCAACACAATTTCAAACACAATGCAACATTGAGCTCAATGTGAATTTCTAGTTAAATGCAATTAGTTACTTTATGGATTACTTTTCTAACCACAGGACTGGATCCTAGATTCAGTCCTGGGACATCTCCTGTAAACAGTTGAGTAAAAGCGTTTTGGTTACAGTAGTGATTTTTAAGGAATATTATTGTATTTTAAAAGTTGACACTTAGAAACTTTTTCACATAGAATCACCAATGTTATCCTATGGGAGGAAATTCACTTAGCAGGTAAGTAGTGTTATCATTACTTTTTCTTACTCAGTGGTGGATCCTGGATCCAGCACTGGTGCATCTCCTGTAAACAGTTGAAATAATGCGTTTAAGTCCATACAGGCGATTTTTAAGGAATATTTGTAGTTTGTGAAAATCGACACAAACTTTTCTGCTGAAAACCAGACAATGGATTCCTATGGAAGGAAATACAAGTTACTGGTAAGTACGGTTAGAATTACTTTTCAAGGTCAGTGCTGGGCTAAAGATGCAGCACTGGGTTCTCTCCTGATAACAGGTGAGTAAATCGGAATTCATAGTTCGGCTGATTTTATAGGAATATTATAAAGTTCCAAAACTCCACACTTAGAAGAATTTCCAAGTGAAACCAGTCAATGTTAGCCTATGGAAGGAAATTCAAATTACTGGTAAGTGCGGTTAAAATTACTTTTCAGGATCAGTATTGGGCTCAAAGATGCAGCACTGAGGTCTCTCCTGATAACAGGTGAGTAAATCGGAATTCGTAGTTCGGCTGATTTTAGAGGAATATCTGTATGTTACAAAAATCGACACTTAGAAACTTTTTCAGCAAAAAGCAGGCAATGATATCCTATGGAAGGAAATTCAAGTTACTGGTAAGTACGGTTAAAATAACTTTTCAGGATCAGTACTGGGCTCAAAGATGCAGCACTGAGGTCTCTCCTGATAACAGGTGAGTAAATCGAAATTCGTAGTTCGGCTGATTTTAGAGGAATATTTGCACAATGGTGAAGGGAGGGGCGGGGCCTGAGGTGACATCTGTGCAAAGGCGCCCGTGGCGCGTTTTGAGTTGGGGGATTAAGTCCCCTTGAATCATGAGGGTCCCTGGGGTCCAACTAGCCCACCCTGTACCTCCAGTATGCGCCAGGGAGCTGCGTTGCAGAGAGGTGTTCAGAGGCCACGCCCCTTTGCACCTCTCTGCAACGCAGCTCTGTGGCACTTTCTGGACGTACCTGGTGGGCTAGTTGGCCCCCAGGGACCCTCAGGATTGAAGGGGATTTCATTCCCCATCTTAAAATGCGCCACAGGACCTGTTTGCACACATGTCACCTGAAGCCCCGCACCCTCCCTTCACCACTGTGCAAACGCGCCCCGTGGCGCATTTTAAGTTGGGGGATTAAGTCCCCTTGAATCCTGAGGGTCCCTGGAGTCGAACTAGCCGACCATGTACCTCCAAAAAGGGCCACAGATCTGCGTTGCAGAGAGGTGTATATAGGGGCGTGGCCTCTGTACACCTCTCTGCAACACAGCCCCCTGGCGCATACTGGAGGTTCCTGGTGGGCTAGTTGGCCCCCAGGGACCCCCAGTATTCAAGGGGAATTACTTCCCCTTCTTAAAACGCGCCAGGGGTGCGTTTGCACACTGCTGCAGGGAGGGGCGGGCCTCAGGCACGATGCCGTTCTTTTTCCTTTTTTATGGGAGGGGGCTGCGTTGCCCCCTTCCCTGGGCCTCTATTGGCCCCGGGGACCCCATCCCCGAGGCATGCCCTCTTTTTAATTATTTAAAAAAATATTTGGAGGGGGCTGCGTGGCCCCCTCCTCAGGCATTAAGGCCCCGGGGACCCCATCCCCGGGGCCGGCCTTGCCCCTTTTTAATTTTATTTTTTTAATTGGGGAGGGGGCTGCGCGGCCCCTCCCGGGCCACTTATGGCCCCGGGGACCCCATCCCCGGGGCCTGGCCTCTGTTGGAGACTGTGGGGGTCCTCAATCCCCACAGTCCCAGCCGGCTCCCCGCCTCCTGCGGGAGCCGGCATTGCTTTACCACATTGGGAGCAGCTAACATGCTGCTCCCCGTGTGGAAAGCAGTTGGGTTTGCATTTTGAAAGAGAGAGCAGGTTTCCTGCCTCTCTTTCAAAATGCAAACCAAGTTTGCTATGACAGGACGGAGCCGCGATGCTCCCGTCCTGTCATAGCAAACTACAGTGTCCCAGGGGTAGGCACCCCGGGACACTGCAGGAGCCGGCCCTGGGGGTGGTGGTCCCCAGGGCCATCACTGGCTCCAGGAGGGGTCCGCGCGGCCCCCTCCCAACTTGTTCAAAGCCCCGGGAGGTGGTGGTCCCCGGGGCTCTGGAGTCCGTAACGGACCCCCATATTTAAATCTTTAGTGCCCCGGGAGGTGGCGGTCCCGGGGGTGTGAGGAGTTGGAGCCCCCACACAGGTTTTTAAAATAAAAATAAACAGCCCCGGGGTGGCGGTCCCGGGGCAGCGGGAGGGCGCACAGCCCTCCCGCCATCATTTTTATAAAGCCCGGGGGTGGCGGTCCCTGGGGCTTGGGAGCCTTAGAGGCCCCCATAAACAATAAACCAACCTCACATGCCCCCGGGACTTGGGCCACCCGGAGGCAAATTTGCATCGAGCGCGGGAGACTGCGTTTTGATTATTTTTTCCGGCAGGATCCGCGCACCCTGAGCGCATCCTGCCGATTTAAAAAAAAATGCTTTTCTGCCCAGGGGGTCCTTGTGGGACCCCTGAGCAGACCTAGAGGTCAGGGTGTTTCTACCCTGCCCCTTTGTGCGTTCTGCGCACTTGTTTCTTTTTTTCTCGGCGGGATTCGCCAGTAGATAGTTATAGTTAGGACCTATTTTCCATAGGAAATCCGCGACATTCTATTTGAAAATAACTCTTGCGTCGGTTGACGAATCTTCGCAAAATTTTCAAACTTTATGGCCCGCTCCTAACCTGAAAGTTTCGGGGTGATTCGTCAAGCGGGGGCCGAGAAAAAGAGGGTCCCAAAACGTGCTGCATCTTTGAGCCCAGTACTGATCCTGAAAAGTAATTTTAACCGTACTTACCAGTAACTTGAATTTCCTTCCATAGGATATCATTGCCTGCTTTTTGCTGAAAAAGTTTCTAAGTGTCGATTTTTGAAACATACAAATATTCCTCTAAAATCAGCAGAACTATGAATTCCGATTTACTCACCTGTTATCAGGAGAGACCTCAGTGCTGCATCTTTGAGCCCAGTACTGATCCTGAAAAGTAATTCTAACCGTACTTACCAGTAACTTGAATTTCTTTCCATATGCTAACATTGACTGGTTTCACTTGGAAATTCTTCTAAGTGTGGAGTTTTGGAACTTTATAATATTCCTCTAAAATCAACCGAACTACGAATTCCGATTTACTCACCTGTTATCAGGAGAGAACCCAGTGCTGCATCTTTGAGCCCAGCACTGACCTTGAAAAGTAATTCTAACCGTACTTACCAGTAACTTGAATTTCCTTCCATAGGCTAACATTGACTGGTTTCACTTGGAAATTCTTCTAAGTGTGGAGTTTTGGAACTTTATAATATTCCTCTAAAATCAGTCGAACTACGAATTCCGATTTACTCACCTGTTATCAGGAGAGAACCCAGTGCTGCATCTTTTAGCCCAGCACTGACCCTGAAAAGTAATTCTAACCGTATTTACCAGTAACTTGTATTTCCTTCCATAGGAATCCATTGTCTGGTTTTCAGCAGAAAAGTTTGTGTCGATTTTCACAAACTACAAATATTCCTTAAAAATCGCCTGTATGACTTAAACGCATTATTTCAACTGTTTACAGGAGATGCACCAGTGCTGGATCCAGGATCCACCACTGAGTAAGAAAAGTAATGATAACACTACTTACCTGCTAAGTGAATTTCCTCCCATAGGATAACATTGGTGATTCTATGTGAAAAAGTTTCTAAGTGTCAACTTTTAAAATACAATAATATTCCTTAAAAATCACTACTGTAACCAAAACGCTTTTACTCAACTGTTTACAGGAGATGTCCCAGGACTGAATCTAGGATCCAGTCCTGTGGTTAGAAAAGTAATCCATAAAGTAACTAATTGCATTTAACTAGAAATTCACATTGAGCTCAATGTTGCATTGTGTTTGAAATTGTGTTGCCCATTGCAACAACTGTAACTACTGTACTTAAAGTCTATTGCCTATTTGCAAAGTATTTAAACTAAAGTAATTCATTCTTAGAAAGTATATTTTGTAATGTAATGTATAATGTAATTATAATGTAATTTAAAAATAAAATATCTAAAAATAAATAGTTTAAAAAAATGTAGTAAATCAGTATCAAAAAATAAATATAACAATTAATACATTTAAAAATTGTCATTTACAAAACCTTTGAAATTCACTGAAAAAAACCATAGGTTTCAGACATGTTATAGTTAGGAATTAGCATTTAAAAAACCTTTGAAATTCACTGAAAAAACCATAGGTTTCAGGCACGTTATAGTTAGAAATTAGCATTTAAAAAACCTTACAAATTCACTGAAAAAACCATAGGTTTTAGGGACAGTTATAGTTAGTTGGACATTGCACTCGTACAAAACCCATGAAATTCCCCTGTTATAGTTAGTTCAGCTAACTATAACTCGCGCCCCCGCATTGCACTGCTGATGACGTCACATATTACATCACTCATGACATGGTCAGTGACATCACTGATGACATCACTGATGACATCTCAAATGACGTCACTGATGACATCACTGATGACATCATCCATGTGATAATTTGATGCATCTTCTCACACCCTAATATAACTTTTGATACACCCACTGTAAATTACAGACTGCCATTGTCAAAACCATAGACACTCCAACACCAATTACTATATACACACTCACTGATTCTTAGGTCTACACACACACATCTACTCACTCACCCGTACAGTCACTCATACTTATAGTCACTCAGTACAGGACAATTATATGCACTCATACACCTATATAAACACTCACACACCGCCACTCATCCATAGAGGTACTCACACACCTAGTCAGTCATGCAAAAAATTAAGCACACACCCATTTACTCACCTATACAGTTATACACACACCAGCTCACTTACTCATACAAATACTAGCACATTCTTACGCTCTTATACAATCTCTGATACAAGCACACACTCATCCATACAGTCACTCTCACAATCACACACTCTCAGCTTATAGCTATTTATATACTCCAACACACATATATACTGCCTTTCACATATGTAGTTACTCACACATGTACCACTGGGTCATACATTCACTCACTAACACACTCTTACACACACTTACCAACCCATACAGTCTATCACAGATGCACTCTTGAAACCATTCACCCAGTGAATTACCCACTCACACATCTATGCACAGAGTCGCACACACCCCACCCACACAAACACTCAGGCACCCATACAGATACTCAGACAACCAATCAATAACTCATATAGACACTCATGTAGCTATTCACAAACCCATGCAGCCACTTACACAGCAACAGACAGACGGATACAGACATTCACCCAGTTTAGTCACTAACACATGCATTCAGTAAGATACGTTTAATCACTCACTTATAGAGTTAGTCACGCACCTACTAAATCATCCATTTAGACACTTATACACCCACTCATTCTTCAATCGCCTTTCCCTATATATATTAAACATATTTAAACTTTACAGAAACACACAGTCACTGCATGATGTTATCAGTGATGTCACTGACCATGTCATGAGTGATGTAATATGTGACGTCATCAGCAGTGCATTGCGGGGCGCGAGTTATAGTTACCTGAACTAACTATAACGGGGAATTTCACGGGTTTTGTACGAGTGCAATGTCCAACTAACTATAACTGTCCCTAAAACCTATGGTTTTTCAGTGAATATATATATATATATATATATATATATATATATATATATATATATATATATATATATTCACTGAAAAACCATAGGTTTTAGGGACAGTTATAGTTACTTGGACATTGCACTGGTACAAAACCCATGAAATTCCCTGTTATAGTTAGTTCAGCTAACTATAACTCGCGCCCCGCAATGCACTGCTGATGACGTCACATATTACATCACTCATGACATGGTCAATGACATCACTGATGACATCACTGATGACATCTCAAATGACATCACTGATGACATCACTGATGACATCATCCAGTGACTGTGTGTTTCTGTAAAGTTTAAATATTTTTAATATATATAGGGAAAGCGTATTGAAGAATGAGTGGGTGTATAAGTGTCTGAATGGATGATTTACTAGGTGCGTGACTAACTCTATAAGTGAGTGATTAAACGTATCTTACTGAATGCATGGGTTAGTGACTAAACTGTGTGAATGTCTGTACCCGTCTGTCTGTTGCTGTGTAAGTGGCTGCATGGGTTTGTGAATAGCTACATGAGTGTCTATATGAGTTATTGATTGGTTGTCTGAGTATCTGTATGGGTGCCTGAGTGTTTGTGTGGGTGGGTGTGTGCGACTCTGTGCATAGATGTGTGAGTGGGTGATTCACTGGGTGGATGGTTTCAAGAGTGCATCTGTGATAGACTGTATGGGTGGGTAAGTGTGTGTAAGAGTGTGTTAGTGAGTGAATGTATGTCCCAGTGGTACATGTGTGAGTAACTACATATGTAAAAGGCAGTATATATGTGTGTTAGAGTATATAAATAGCTATAAGCGAGAGTGTGTGATTGTGAGAGTGACTGTATGGATGAGTGCGTGCTGTATCAGTGATTGTATAAGAGCGTAAGAATGTGCTAGTATTTGTATGAGTAAGTGAGCTGGTGTGTGTATAATTGTATAGGTGAGTAAATGGCAGTGTGTTTAATTATTTGCATGACTGACTAGGTGTGTGAGTACCTCTATGGATGAGTTGCATTGTGTGAGTGTTTATATAGGTGTATGAGTGCATATGATAGTCCTTATATATAAGTTACTGGTAAGTACGGTTAAAATTACTTTTTAGGGTCAGTGCTGGGCTAAAAGATGCAGCACTGGGTTCTCTCCTGATAACAGGTGAGTAAATTGGAATTCGTTCTTTGGTTGATTTTAGAGGAATATTATAAAGTTCCAAAACTCCACACTTAGAAGAATTTCCAAGTGAAACCAGTCAATGTTAGCCTATGAAGGAAATTCAAGTTACCGGTAAGTACGGTTAAAATTACTTTTCAGGACCAGTACTGGGCTGAAAGATGCAGCACTGAGGTCTCTCCTGATAACAGGTGAGTAAATCAGAATTCGGATTTCGGCTGATTTTAGAGGAATATTTGTATGTTTCAAAAATCAACACTTAGAAACTTTTTCAGCAAAAAGCAGGCAATGATATCCTATGGAAGGAAATTCAAGTTACTGGTAAGTACGGTTAAAATTACTTTTCAGGACCAGTACTGGGCTGAAAGATACAGCACTGAGGTCTCTCCTGATAACAGGTGAGTAAATCGGAATTCGTATTTCGGCTGATTTTAGAGGAATATTTGTATGTTTCAAAAATCCACACTTAGAAACTTTTTTCAGCAAAAAGCAGGCTATGATATCCTATGGAAGGAAATTCAAGTTACTGGTAAGTACGGTTAAAATTACTTTTGAGGATCAGTACTGGGCTGAAAGATGCAGCACTGAGGTCTCTCCTGATAACAGGTGAGTAAATCGGAATTCGTATTTCGGCTGATTTTAGAGGAATATTTTTAAGTTCCAAAACTCCACACTTAGAAGAATTTCCAAGTGAAACCAGTCAATGTTAGCCTATGGAAGGAAATTCAAGTTACTGGTAAGTACCGTTAAAATTACTTTTCAGGACCAGTACTGGGCTGAAAGATGCAGCACTGAGGTCTCTCCTGATAACAGGTGAGTAAATCGGAATTCGTATTTCGGCTGATTTTAGAGGAATATTTGTATGTTTCAAAAATCCACACTTAGAAACTTTTTCAGCAAAAAGCAGGCAATGATATCCTATGGAAGGAAATTCAAGTTACTGGTAAGTACGGTTAAAATTACTTTTGAGGATCAGTACTGGGCTGAAAGATGCAGCACTGAGGTCTCTCCTGATAACAGGTGAGTAAATCGGAATTCGTATTTCGGCTGATTTTAGAGGAATATTTTTAAGTTCCAAAACTCCACACTTAGAAGAATTTCCAAGTGAAACCAGTCAATGTTAGCCTATGGAAGGAAATTCAAGTTACTGGTAAGTACGGTTAAAATTACTTTTCAGGACCAGTACTGGGCTGAAAGATACAGCACTGAGGTCTCTCCTGATAACAGGTGAGTAAATCGGAATTCGTATTTCGGCTGATTTTAGAGGAATATTTGTATGTTTCAAAAATCCACACTTAGAAACTTTTTCAGCAAAAAGCAGGCTATGATATCCTATGGAAGGAAATTCAAGTTACTGGTAAGTACGGTTAAAATTACTTTTGAGGATCAGTACTGGGCTGAAAGATGCAGCACTGAGGTCTCTCCTGATAACAGGTGAGTAAATCGGAATTCGTATTTCGGCTGATTTTAGAGGAATATTTTAAAGTTCCAAAACTCCACACTTAGAAGAATTTCCAAGTGAAACCAGTCAATGTTAGCCTATGGAAGGAAATTCAAGTTACTGGTAAGTACGGTTAAAATTACTTTTCAGGACCAGTACTGGGCTGAAAGATACAGCACTGAGGTCTCTCCTGATAACAGGTGAGTAAATCGGAATTCGTATTTCGGCTGATTTTAGAGGAATATTTGTATGTTTCAAAAATCCACACTTAGAAACTTTTTCAGCAAAAAGCAGGCTATGATATCCTATGGAAGGAAATTCAAGTTACTGGTAAGTACGGTTAAAATTACTTTTCAGGACCAGTACTAGGCTGAAAGATACAGCACTGAGGTCTCTCCTGATAACAGGTGAGTAAATCGGAATTCGTATTTCGGCTGATTTTAGAGGAATATTTGTATGTTTCAAAATCAACACTTAGAAACTTTTTCAGCAAAAAGCAGGCAATGATATCCTATGGAAGGAAATTCAAGTTACTGGTAAGTACGGTTAAAATTACTTTTCAGGATTAGTACTGGGCTGAAAGATGCAGCACTGAGGTCTCTCCTGATAACAGGTGAGTAAATCAGAATTCGTAGTTCGGCAGATTTTAGAGTAATATTTGCACAATGGTGAAGGGATGAGGCGGGGCCTGAGGTGACATCTGTGCAAACGTGCCCCGTGGCGCGTTTTAAGTTGGGGGATTAAGTCCCCTTGAATCATGAGGGTCCCTAGGGGCCAACTAGCCCACCAGGAACCTCCAGTATGCGCCAGGGGCTGCGTTGCAGAGACGTTTAGAGAGGCCACACCCTTTTTACACCTCTCTGCAACGCAGCTCTGTGGCGCTTTCTGGATGTACCTGTTGGGCTCGTTGGCCCCCAGGGACCCTCAGGATTGAAGGGGATTTAATTCCCCATCTTAAAACGCACCACGGCGCCTGTTTGCACATATGACACCTCAGGCCCGCACCCTCCCTTCACCACTGTGCAAACGCGCCCGTGGCGCGTTTAAGTCGGGGGATTAACTCCTTGAATACTGAGGGTCCCTGGGGTGCAACTAGCCCACCAGCTACCTCCATTAAGCGCCACAGAGCTGCGTTGCAGAGAGGTGTAAAAGGGGCGTGGCCTCTGTACACCTCTCTGCAAGGCAGCCCCTGGCGCATACTGGAGGTTCCTGGTGGGCTAGTTGGCCTAGGGACCCCAGTATTCAAGGGAATTACTTCCCTTCTTAAAACGTGCCAGGGTGCGCGTTTGCAGAGTACTGCAGGGAGGGCGGGGCCTCCGGCACGATGCCGTTTTTTTTTTTTTTAATGGGAGGGGGCTGCGTGGCCCCCTTCCTCGGCCACTTTTGGCCCCGGGGACCCCATCCCCCGGGGCCTGAGCATTTTTTTTTGTTTTATTTAAAAAAAAAAAAAAACGGGAAGGGGGCCGCGTGGCCCCCTTCCCTGGGCCTCTATTGGCCCCGGGGACCCCTCCCCAGGGCATGCCCTCTTTTTTAAATAAAAAATATGGAGGGGGCTGCGTGGCCCCCTCCTCAGGCCATTTAAGGCCCCGGGGACCCCATCCCCGGGCCCGGCCTTGCCCTTATTTATTTATTTTTTTTTTTTTATTTGGGGAGGGGGCTGCGTGGCCCCTCCCGGGCCACTTATGGCCCCGGGGACCCCATCCCCGGGGCCTGGCCTCTGGTTGGGGACTGTGGGGGGTCCCCAATCCCCCACAGTCCCAGCCGGCTCCCCGCCTCCTGCGCGAGCCGGCATTGCTTTTCCACATGGGGAACAGCTAACATGCTGCTCCCCGTGTGGAAAAGCAATTGGTTGCATTTTGAAGAGAGAGCAGGTTTCCTGCTCTCTCTTTCAAAATGCAAACCAAGTTTGCTATGACAGGACGGGAGCCGCAAGGCTCCCGTCCTGTCATAGCAAACAGCAGTGTCCCGGGGTAGGCACCCGGGACACTGCAGGGAGCCGGCCCTGGGGGTGGCGGTCCCCAGGGCCATCAAGGGCTCCAGGATGGGGGCCGCGCGGCCTCCCTCCCTACATTTTGAAAGCCCGGGGAGGTGGTGGTCCCCGGGTATTCGGAGGTCCAAAACGGACCCCCATTTTCAATTTTCTTAGTGCCCCGGGAGGTGGTGGTCCCCGGGGCATGTGGGGGCTAAAGCCCCCCACACAGGTTTAAAAAAAAAAAAAGCCCGGGGAGGTAGCGGTCCCGGGGCTGCGGAGGGCTCAGAGCCCTCCCGCACCATTTATGATAAAGCCCCGGGGGTGGTGGTCCCCGGGGCTTGGGAGGCCCTTAGAAGCCCCCATACATAAAATAAACCCCCCCAGCATGCCCCCGGGACTTGGCCCACCCGGGGGCAAATTTACATCGAAGCGCGGTAGACCGCGCTTCAATTTTCCCGGCAGGATTCGCGCTCCCTGAGCGCATCCTGCCGATTTTTTTTTTTTTAAATGCTTTTTTTGCCCAGGGGTCCTTGTGGGACCCCTGAGCAGATCCTAGGGGTCAGGGTGTTTCTACCCTGCCCCCTTTGTGCGTTTTGCGCACTTTTTTTTACTGCTTTCTTGTTCCTCGGTTCTATTGAGGAACAAGATGGCTGCCAACACTTCCTGGTTTGGAGTGTTGACAGCCAATTAGCAGACAGCTCGTGATCGGGAGGGTGCGCGGATCCTCCGTGCCCATAGATATATATGTACTTTTACTTTTGATTTTCTCAGCAACTACTGAACGGATTTACACCATTTAACAAAAAGGGTTCTTTCTGAACCAAGAACTACCTCTTTGCCAAATTTGGTGTAATTCCTTTCAGCAGTTCGGGCTGTAGCCGTGTCTAAAGTTTCCTATGGAAAAATGAATGGGAAAACGCGTTTTGGGACCCCCTTTTTCTCGGCCACCGCTTAACGAATCACCCCGAGATTTTCAGGGTAGGAGCGGACCGGAGCGCCCCACAAAGTTTGAAAATTTCGCGAAGATACGTCAACCGGCAAGAGAGTTATTTCAAATAGAATGTCGCGGATTTCCTATGGAAAATAGGTCCTAACTATAACTATCTACTGGCGACCGCCAGTAGATAATATATATATATATATATATATATATATAAAGAATTTAATCCCAATGCAACTCCTCACATCAACGGGACACAGACTCCAGGATATGTGCTTCATCAAATTGAATTTATTACAGACATGACGATATGACGCGTTTCGCTCACCACAAGTGTGCTTGATCACATAACTTCTCAACACGCCTGCTTCTGAATACAAAACAAGCTCCAGAACGCTCGGGTTCACACTCAAGACGGCTTTATTGTGGCTCACAGCAGGTCAGGTAACGTGTTTCAACCGGAGCTGCGGTCTTTGTCAAACATATATATATATATATCGCTGTTCACAGATACAGGGATGTATAACTATCCTAAAATCCTGATAGTGGAGTTCATCCATGTAAACATACATTTGCAATCAAGGTGGAAGCGTATCAGCTGGGTGTAAAGACATCTCTAAAAACATCTTTCAGTGCTACAAATCCATTTCCAACTTGTCATTATTCCTCAACAATTTTTTTCTTATCTTTCCTGTCACAGACCATAGACCCTTCATTCACATTTCTTAATAAGTCTTCATTTTGTGGGTTTTTTCGGGGCTTAACTATTTGATCACTTTTCTATATTTGGCTAAGGGAAGTGTGGGTTCCTTTGTTTCTAAACTTGTATTTTATGCTCACTGGAGCTACTCTGAATGAACAGGTCTGCAGTGTCTTTTTTTATCTGTAATCAGGACCAGCTTTAGGGCCTTGTAACCGGTGCCTCCGCACTAGGCGCCAAGCTGAAGAGCGGGGGACGCTGTGTTTTAAATTATAGTATGTGTTTAAAAGCACCTTCTGCAACTCTGGTGATTAATTTATCTGCTGGAGAGAAATTGGAGTTTTGTCTAGAGGCAGTTTTGGCTCATCATAAAGTAGCACAGAGGGTTAAAATGCCTGCTGCAAAGCACATGTACCATGCAGATCACAAAATTGTATATTATACACATAGCTCAGTGGGTTACCGCTTTTGTCACAGAGATGCTTTTGTTATCTGCAATTCATAAGTTAAAATCCCAATATAGCACACTGAGCTATGTATGAACTGTCATGAAAGAGCTGCATGCAAACTGTAAGGTATAGGTTAGAATGCCATGTTTTTCACCAGTCTTTCATTATCCAAATGTTGCTAAAATGGAAATTCTTATTAGTAAAGCAAACCCCAACCACTGTGTTACGTTTTAAATTCTGAGTGTGTGCTTCTCCAGAGCAAGCACTCTTAAAATATACTGCCTACCAGTATAGATGACATGACTCCTACATCTTATAGTCTGCTTTGTCTTATGAAACATTCCCAATACACTGATATACACACATATGATTCATAGTCTCTGTATAATGTGTGTTTGTGATGCAAATGCTCTGACACCCTACACTGGTGTGATTATTGCTATAAAACAAAAGAAGTACATGTGAGAGAGGGGCTGTGGAAACATGAGAGGAACTGTTGGAAGGTGGTAGTGAGGGAATCCATGGAGAAGGTGGTCATTTGGGGGCGCCAACAAAGATTTTTATACTGGCCGCCACCAACGCTAAAGCCGGCCCTCTGTATAATCCAGTAAAGTTAACAAATGTTATCAGTCACCTTGTGCCAGAATTCTGCAATCTCGGCACCATCCTAAAACACATGAAATAATTCAGCATTCGCCATCCCACATTTAGGGCACATAGCACCTCTTTTCGCTACCATTTCATATAAGATGGTACAGTGAGGTACCTACGATGCAGCACAACTTAGCGTTTTCTTCGCTACTTAATTATTTTTTTCTTATTTTTGCTAAAGCCACTAAAATAGTATTATCCAGTATTTCTCTTGCCGTTTTCCATAAATGTTTCCCCGTGTGAAAAAAATACACCTTTCAGGTCAACTACCCCAAAACACATATTTAATAAAAAAATAAATACATTAAGATTAACATGTAAAATGGTCCTATATTGCCATCTCATGATTCTGGTGACGTGGACAAACTACCAAATCCTAGGCATCATGGTTTATGACATCACCAAAACCCCTCAATAGCAATATAGGACCGAACTGCACAACTGGCCACTATTTATTACACAGTCTACAATAGTGACTGTGAAGGTATGGCCAAGTCTCACTTTCCATTAAAAAGGCATGTTTTGCTTTGCTTATTATTTTGGCACCATTTGACAAACCTGCATAAACCTTTTTAGTCAAATTATTTTAGTGATTAATGTCTGCATTTCAAGTTTTTGTAATATCCTATGTAAGGAGAAAAATTATGTGGAAGGATAAGAATTCTGTGCTTTCCATGTTAAATCTCATAGGAAACTTTTCTCTTGACTACAGCAAAAACCGCTGGACAGAATTAAACCAACCCTTGCATAAGAATAGGACTTTACTCAGAGCAGTGACTTTTCTTGGATAGGTGTACCTGTTCACAACTTTTGAGTTATTAGTGTTACAAATAGCCATTGTGTGGGCTTTGAAGGGTTAATTTTAGACTTGTCTTTACCATTAGTTTGCCGACTGTTAAAGAGCCTGGGTCTGGGAATGGTCCAAAAGCCTGAATTTTGCAAAATAAAGTAATCTCATTGGACCGGAAAGGATTTTCTCCTGTCCTCCAGTGAGTGTTTGTGGTGCTAAAACTAAGGGGCCCATTACGATGGCGGGCGGATCGCCCCCGCCGGGCCGGGGGTAGCCACCGCTGGCCCGGCGGGGGTGATCCACCCGCCATCCATGCCAGATTGACCCCCCGCCATATTAGTATGGCTGGGGGGTCCGCGGCGGACGGACAGACCGTCCGCCGCTTTTCCGCCGGTCGACTCGTCGACCGGGCGGAAAACGGGCATAATATGGTGGCGGTGTCTGCAAGACACCGCAATCCATATTATGATGCTGGCGGTGATCAGCCTTTCCATGGCGGCGTTGCCGCCATGAAAAGGCATGAGGTGTTTGCTGTTGGGGGCCCGTTGCGGGCCCCAGAGTGTTGGGGGGTGGGGGTGCACATGGGGGTACCTATGGTACCCCCTCATTACAATGCACTACGTGGCAGGCACCATGTGGTGCCTGCCTCGTAGTGCATTGCAAAGCTGTGCACGGTCCTTTCACACTGCTTCTGGGTCTGCAGCCAGCAGATCCACCCGCAATGTGAAAGGCACAGCATGCGCCCGCCAGTGTGGCGGGCGCATCATAATGTGCATTGCGGGACCGCCGCAGCATCGGCGGTCGGACCCGCGCTCCATTACGGTGGCGGGCGGACTATGTCCGGCCGCCATGGTAATGATGCCCTAAGTTCACAAATGCAACCACTCGATTTTGTGGGTTTGACAGGTAAATTTCAGTTACATCTACCATTAAGTGATTCTGTGCTTTTAAAAAAAAATAATTAAAGGTTACTTAAGGGGCAGTCTGGGTATCCACGGCCCCCAGGCTCATTTTGGGAAGGCATCAAACACTTCCAATAAGACCACAGTAGATTAAAAATAATTGTAGATTTACACAAGGGTTTTGGAGGCTCTAGATTGTTTTTACTGACTCACAGGTATTTGTTTGAGCTCTTGGTTCAGTGAGCCTGATCTAGGTTTCATGAACCCAAAAAAATCCCCTCTCAAATGCATAGGTCAGGCTGTGTGGTTGGAAGGTGGGTTGTCACATCCATGAAGTGTTGGACGCAGAGCTTGGCTCTAAGCTAGCCCCTACAGCCAACCACTGCTATATGAGGATGAAAGGCTGAGTTCAGTGGTATTTGGTCACCCATAGTGGGTTGGGCATATGGGCGAAGGGGTAAACAACTCGGAGAACCAAAAATACAAATTAATGCTTAAACTTCTTGTGGTGCTTGTCAATTTAGGATCCTAGGGTATTGTGCTGTTATCAGAAATGATTCAGTTGCAATGCCTGCAGTACATTGATGTGTCCTGGATGAAAACATTAACCTTTTGATCTTCATCAGCGAGCACAGTATTGGGAATCTTGCCTTCTTTTTTTTCCACAGGTAGTTGTGACTGTGATCTGGACATGCATAGGACCTACTTTTGAATTCCTTTTTCCGTTCTTGGCATAAAAAACCACAGCTTTGTGTTTGGCGTTCAGTTGCCATTTGTGAAGCTTTTTTTAAAAACACAATTTTCTGTGACAAATTATGTCTGAATGCTAATGATTTTTATAACAAATATATTTCTAACCGATGAACTAATAATATTGCACTTGAAACAATTTCATTGAGATGTTTAGAAGAGTGTTTATCAATGTAATTTAGTTATGCCACATTTTCGTAGAGATACCATTTATTAAAATGGCATCTGTTTGTTGTTCTGCTCATTTTGCTCATGTTCATCACAATGTCCCCCTGTGAGTCTTTTCACAGTTTTCATGGTGCACAGGACACTGTGACACAATTGGTTATTTACCTTAGAAAGCATGTGTTGTGAATAAATCTCCTTTTCTTCTTGTTCCTAATGTAACGTTATGAAGGACACTTATGCTGAAACTTCCGAGGTAGGCTTGCTAGCACACTAGTGTATGAGTCTTTGTTTGAAAATGTTTCATATTATGTTGCACAACTCCAGACTGCACTGTTGCTGTGGAACTTAATCAAAAATGTCCTCTACCTTAGAAATGAGTTAATGTTATAATTATTTGTTTGACGGTCATCATTCTGATTTGTCCAATATGTTTTATTGCTAGTCATGCCATGCGGAATTTGCAGTTTTGCTTATTGCATATGGGTAAAATGTGTATAAGAACCCCTGGGTGTGGGGGTTAGCCAGAGATGTTTCATTTACCCCTAGAGATTCTGTCAGTGTTTCTTATGAATCTGACAGTCAGAACTTAAGAGACTTTTTGTTTTCCACATAGAATCTGAATCAGTTATTGAGTGTCTCAGTCACTGTTTTACTCTGCAAAGCCGATTTGATGGTTTGATGTCAAGAAGGGTGGTGACTGTTATGGCAAGGTCAAGGGTGCTGGACCTGAGCCAACAGAGGTACATTTTGGAGTGATCAAAATATTGGGGTAAACTAAAATGTTGGGGTTAGGCTTTGGCACCGTATCAATGCCACATGACAAACCTTTACTTCCTGCTTGTGCCTTTACTGTTCACACAGTTTTAAGACCATTCAACCGAGGTTCCTGGCTCTCTGAAGAAACAATTTAGGTGCACCTATTTTCCAGCAAGTCGCAACCATTGTGTGAACAGAAACTGTGCTCATCTCAGAAAAAGGGGTATGAGAAAATGAATTGAAGATCAGATCTTCACTGATAAGCTCTGTGCTCCGTTTTGTCTCTCCTCTCTTATTCTTGAACGAATAGCATGCTACCCATATTTTTCTTGGTGTTTTAATAAAGATGAGTGAAAAACATGTGGAAAGTTTCAGTTAATACAAACGTAACACTTTCAGACACAAATTATATGCACTCGCATTGTGCTCATCAAACTCTCAAGAAAGTCAGCCATTAAACATTTTTAGTTTGTTCTGCCTGTTGCCACGCAGCCAGTATTTGTTTTGCTCAGAGATTTTCAATAATGATTGATTTACCAATTTTTTAGGCTATAATCAATACCCTCTTGTACATTTAGGACCCTCTTGTTTCTTTGATTCTCCAACTATATTTACATCTAAGGATGATAACACATCGACAGTCATTCTATGGGGGGGGGGGTGTTACCTTGGTGCGAGAAAGTTGGGAATTGATTAAGCCAGCAGTGATATCTTTATCAGGACTGAGTGGGACCTGAAGTGGCTATTACTGTGTACTGCTGACTCTACTTAGGTTGGAGCTGATCGCAGACTGGCTCAGTTTAACCAGAACGAGAGACTCTGCAAATCTTGTTCCTCTGTGCTCCATGGCTCATTGTGGGAACACACATGCATTTCTTATTTTCTGGTTTTATTCAGCTGGGCATGGTTAATTTTTAGGTTGAGCTTAGGCACCGCATGCGCTGCTCTGCGAGGCATGCTGTATTCAAGTATGGACTTGAAGCCCCGCCAACTCTCTGCCCATATTTGTCATTGGCATGTGTCACTGTCCTTCGTAAATGCTGGCTTCTGATTCATTAATAGGCTTGTTAGTCCCTCCTCAGTACCGCCATGTCTTCATTTGTAACCTCCCATGAGGACTGGCCCTCTTTCTTCGGGTGTTACACAGTGTGTCTTATTTAGTCTGTAAGCACTATGGGCCAGATGCATCAAAAAAATGTTTTGCGATTCCCTAATTGTAAATCTTTGCGACTCGCAATTAGGGAATCGCAAAACGGCATGCATGAAAGTGTGCAGTACACTTTCTGCGATTCCTAAGGGGTCGCAAATGACCTACCTCATGAATATTAATGAGGTAGGTCGCAATTTGCGACCCCCTAGGAATCGCAAAAATCACAGGGATGGTGGCCTGCTGAGGTCAGCAGACCACCATGTCCCTGATTGCTTTTAAATAAAGCAATCATTTTTTTTTGTAAAGCAGCCCGTTTTCCTCAAAGGAAAACGAGATGCTTTACAAAAAAAAAAAAAAATGTTTTCTTTTCATTTTTTAAGAGCAGGCAGTGGTCTGATGGACCACTGCCTGCTCTTAAAAATGCTTTTACAAACATTCACAAAGGGGAAGAGGTCCCTTGGGGACCCCTTCCCATCTGCGAATGTCTTACCACCTACTTGAAGTAGGTGGTAATATGCGAATGTTTTGCAACCGCATTCATGGTCACAAAACATTTATGCATACTGTTAGGATTCGCTATTTGGAAGGGACGCCCTAAACACGCCCCTTCCAAATAGCGAATCTCAAACCTATTTTGCGATTCGGTAACAGGTTACCGAATCGCAAAAGTGAGTTTGATGCATCGCAAAAGCATTTTTGCGATCGCAAACGGGCCGATTCTGTGAATCGGCCCGTTTGCGAGGAGAAAAATGCTTGATACATCTGGCCCTATTTTCTTTAATGAGTTTCTCCTACTGCAGGCAAGACATGCTTTCCTGCAACATTCAGCGTGCCATGCGCGCTTTCACTTTCTAAGCAGCCCGGGACAATGGCGACCGCTTCTTTGAATAGGTCTCACATTTACAAGAGTTTGAGCTATTGGCATTGTAACTGACAATGCCTTTTATTTATGTGTTAATTATCAAAACAGATAAATAAAAGGCATTGTCATTTACAAAGCCAATAGCTTAAACTCTCGCAGATGCGAGACCTATTGCATTGCAAATGCTTGTTGTTAACAGTTTTGAAATGGGAGAGGATTCGGAAGCACAGACAGTGTTTGTCAGTCTCCTAATTCATTCATCCGCAGTACTGTTTTTCGGCTCCAATGTTTTTATTAGCTTATATGCAACTCAGTAAATATCTTGATTAGTTTGTGAAAGAAAACAGACACTGGAGAAAGCTTACAGGAGTCTATCACGCTTAAAGCATAATATAGCTAGCAGCAAATGTATTTTCAGAGCAATTCGCAAAGTCAACGGACCAGCACTTTTTAGCACATTACAAAACATTTCATGTAAAAAGCAAAGCTGCAACCGATAAACATAGTCAGAATTCACCTTAATTTAGTTCAGTGTGTTTACATTGTCCGGCCAAACTATTAAGTCCAGCACTGGGACCAGTCGCCCTTGAGAAATCTCTCCCTTACCTTTGGCTCCTGGGACCCTCCTGTGGTCTCAGAGTGAAGGCATTTCCAGGCACACAATTCACTAGGTTCTGTGAAAGAAAATAAACGCTCGGTAAAGCTCATAGATGTCTAATAAATGTTTAATGCAAAAATATAGCTGGTAGTAAAAATATTTTAAGTGTGATTTGCAATGTCAATGGACCCGGGTTTCACCTTCTGTATCTTTGGAACACATAATGCTAAATTCAGTACATTTTTACTCTCCATTTATACATTTTCTTCAAAACAGAAAGTGGAAGAAAGAACATGTGATTAAACTGAAACTCAAGATAGGCACTAACAAGTAAGTGCCGGGCTCTTCTCAAGGGAAGAATGCTAGAAGACATTGGAAGCAATATGGTATGGTAGAATCTGACTTCAGTAAACCTGCAGTTCATGCTTGTCTATGCCAACTTCAAAAGGAGGCTACACTTACTTGAGCATTCTGGCTAAAATCTCAATGTATAAAAGTGGAAAAGTAAATGGCTGTACGTTCGAATTGGGTTTTAATGTGCAATAAATGGCTTTCGTAGTCCTTTAAGCAATACGTCCTCTCTGCTACCCCAAAGACAGCTGATGAAAATAATGCCAAATTTGGCATGAATATAGAACATTAATCACAATAGATCTATTGTTTGTTTTGATGAAAATCTCTTAAGGAGTTTTTGAGATATTTCAATTCCAAAATATGTGTTGGTGGAATTCAAATGGCTAAACCTTCGTATATTTGGTATTAGATTTGTGAAAAGTTAGTGAATGGAAAATCACCTGAATGGACATGGAATCTAATGAACTGAAAATGTTGCTCCATCTGCCATTTTGTACTGGTGCATAATGGCCACAAACGTTTGTGATATCTATACACTGCCCCTGGAAAATAGTGGGGGCAATGTGGGGGTAGAGTGGGTACACTCCCCACCGAGAGGGCCAGGGCCATCCCCAGAAGTATGGAAAATACAATTCTTCCTAACAAATGTAATGTTATATTAAACAAAGTAGATTGTATAAAACTCACTGATAAAATGTAATTTCTTTCTTTTCCATCAAGCTTTGAGTGAGATGAAATGAATATGGCTCTCTGCCTGCAACATTAAATCTACCCAATGCTCTACACGTACTGTTAAACCCAACCCAAAATCTTCGATGGTAAAATACATACTCCGCAGAGGGTCATACCTGTTCCCAGTACCAGCTGGTACTAGAGTATACTGATATTGAATGCAGCCATAAAAACACATTTAGTTGACTGCTTAGATCTTTGCCCTTTCATGACAATTCTATGCGTCATTTCTTAAAATGAATTATGGTGACAGCATTAATCTTTGACATTTGCAGATTAGCTAAAGGGGGGACTAAGCTATGTGGAATTCCTTAAAATGATATTTTGTGTCACTATTTCCACAGACAATTATTAGTATACAAAAATGCAAAAATGTCCCGACGACTGTGCACTCCCAGTACTCTGTAGAGAAATGAGTACAGGTTGAAGCTGAAGCTCAAGCCATGTGGTTGGTGCATGCTGATGCCATGCTCATTAGCTTGTGGAGTGTATGGAGGGGGTCTGTGTGCAGGACATACTCAAATGCATTGCCCACTGTTCAGTACCCACTGGACAATGCTGAAAATTTTCCACAATAGTCATGGAGGGCATACCTAGAGGTCACAGTGCATGGCCATGGCCACATCCTTGGCGTGGGGAGACTGCACACCAAGTCTGTCTTAAGGCCAATCTATGTGCCCGATGCCACCTGGGGAGGGGGTATTACTTGAAGGGTATGGCTGAAGCACACACTTGGTACCATGGTTGAAGGATTTGCCACAGGTACTGAGAAAGGTGAGAATACGTGTAGGGCTGTTAGTGGGATTGGGTTAATTAATGCAGGGCCTGGCTGAAGGCCACACACTGTGTCCAGAGCCTGCTGGGAATGGCCAGATAAGATCACCTCTGTGCTCGTGCAGTCAGTTTTATGGGATTTGGCATAAGGTTTGGCAGAAGACAAAAGCCTGTGCTGAAAGTTCATGGTGCATTGCTGAAGCTAGCGTTTGAGGGCTTTGAGGGCTGGTGGAATGGGCGGAGGGTGTGGTTGAAGGCCATGCCCTGTGGGCACTGGCATCAAGAGGACCAGGTGCAATGCACAGTCAAAAGCCAAACCACGCATCCACAGGATGAGGGGCTTATCAACAGATTAGGGACTGTGGAGTCTCATGGCAGGTGAAATGGGTGCACAGTGTGGCTAAAGCAAAGCCAGAAGCAAGGCCAATGGCGAATGTGCTATGGACCCCCTGGGACGGGGAGCCAGATAGCCACGGCCCGTGCAGGTAAGAGTAGTGGGGCCGGGTGGGGGGGATTTCTACCGATGATGTCGAGGGAAAAGTTATTATTTATTTAATTTTCCCTCGTCACCGTCCATTGAAATTACCCCCCCAATCCGGCCCCACCGCTCTTACCTGCACAGGCCGCGGCTGGAGCCAGACATGACCAAAGCTACACAAAATGCTTTGTATCCAGAGCCAAATGGACACAGCTGAAATCCAGGCATGTAAGTTCTCGCTTGCAGAGATCTAGGTACAGAGCATTGCTGAAGGCCACAATCTTCAATTAGCATAGCCTAATCACTGCGCATAGCTGAATGTCATGCTCTGTGAGCCTAGAACTTGGAGTAAGATGTCACTGAAGAACACACCCTGTGCCTAGAGCATTTTCTGATTGGCTTGGCATGTGTGCAATGAGAACTAGAGGCAGATTATTTGGCGAGAAGCATGCCTGAAAGTCAAGTGAGTGCCAAGGGCCCAGCGTGTGAGACCATAGGTCTTGCACAGCAGTTTCTTATAGCAGTGCTTTTTGTGCAGGGGTGTCCTCATACCCAGAACCCATTGGCTACGGAGCTGGCCATGCACAGCAGATCTTGTGGTCATGGGCACTAGTCACAGGTCAGAAGATGGAATACATGGACAAAATCATGCTCTACTTTTAGATATAACGGGAAGTTGGCGTGGGCAAAGGACACATGATTTTGTGATTTTAGTATAGAAACATATTTTCCCTTTTAATGTTGTATTATATAAATGCCCATATTCACAGACACGCTTCTTTACTTTCTAGTATTCTCTACACGAATATGTGATGCTGCTTTGCAGTACTGATTTGTAACATTTATTGAACATTCACAGAAATCCTCAGACCTTGACTTCGATAATAATTCACTTTGCTCCAATGATATATTGCTAGTAAAGCCAGCAGAATGCAAAGTCACTATGACATCAACAACAGGTTTGTTGTTGCAGAATCCACAATGATCAATCAATTTCAACATCCTGCTGTAGATAGCACATATTATTCTAAATCTTGTTCGGTCCACAGATCATTATGCAGGGAAGCACTGTTTACTGTTACTTACTGTCAAGCCGCAGATAAAAACATGTTCTTTCCATAAATCTATAAACCTGAAAAGAACAGAAGGTCAGGGTGCTCTCTGTGTTTACATGTCCAAACCACAGTACCAGATTTGCTGAAGTACAGATAGAGAGTGATTATGGCTGCCTCTGCTCAGCACGTGCTAATGAAATCACGAGAAATAACATTTGATAAAGATGAAAACAAAACATTGAACCAATATTCTGTGGCTCCTCCCAGAGCTACTGTAGTCTTGATAGACGAGGAGGTAAGGAACATGTATGAACATAAGCTACTTCCTGACTCAGGTCTAACTATATAGGCCTAAAATGTATCTGCAAGATTTGGGATTAGCAGGATGTTAGAGCTTTTCTCTCTTTTTCCCTTGGCATATCCCCCTTCACTCATATTTTAGTGTTCATGCACTTCGTTTCTAGAAATCCTTGTAATTGAGGTAAATGGCATAACGGGCTACATTTACAACAGGGCGGCGACAGGGCCCCCCTTAAAAAAGAAAGCATGTGCCCCGTCCATACTCCTCTGCACTATCCCACTCTATTTAAGTAGGTGAATTTGTTCTCCATGTCACAGCCGCCGGTGCGTCCGCCATCAGCAAAACCCATGTGGAGGTCCTGAAATCAAAGGCATAGGCCCATTTAAGCTGGCCCGTCGGATGCCATTTCCACCGGCTTCCCCTCAGTCTGGGGCATCCTTTGAAACCATGGCAGTCTATAAATGCATTTTTAAACTCTCTCCCACGTTTAAGAAGACAATTCGTAGAGTAGGGTGAAGAGTTTTGTATCTGAAAATGGATAGCACTTTAAGGGTCTGTATCCAGGTCTCATATATTTTATGACACTTCTGGCATTTCTTCATGGCATGGTAGACCGGTAGCCATGGTATTTTTGACCTGAGACGCAGTCGGCTGCACCATCAGTAAAGGCGGTTTGCCAGTTTTATTGCAGATGGCAATTGCGTAGGACTGCCATCTAATTCAGGGTGGACCGACTGATGTCATTTCCTCTAGCCTCCCTTCTGTTCTTGACTATAGTCTAAACCTCAGTGCTGACACGATAATTGTTTGTTCAAATCTCCGCACATGCTGAGATAAAAAGTGGCGCCTGGGGAGCATTTTGTATGTGTTTCCTGGAAATCGATGGGTCCCTCACGTTGCGAGTCACCAAGACTCATGCCTCTGAAGACAGTCACTTTCCACCACGGTCTCCGTTCCACAGTGTTTAAATGACAGCTGCAATAGCAAGCAAATTTAAATTTGGAATCCCAGCTGACACAGTATGGCCTCCGAAATTGTGGTATGACAGGCAGGGCACCAAACATTAAGTAAGGCCCTGTGTGTCCTTACTGTCTCAGTGCCTTTTGGCTAGTAAGTTAGTCTATTTAGATTTCCACTATGACACGTTTATATGTTTAACAGCAGAAAAAAACCTAAAACTAAAAATTACTTTAACAAATACCGCTCTAGTTATAATGCATATAATTTTGATTTACAGCATGGTCTGTATGAAACCAGACAAAAAATGTAACTTTACATCGTGCTCTTGTTTAAACATAACACCTTATGTCAGTAGTTGTTAGCCTGGGTATCTGGATAGCAGGGGTTTGGCGGCTTCTATTCAAGGGGTTCTGTGACTGTTTAGATAATTGTTAGCCTTAGGTGGCTCAGACCACGCCGATGCTGATGGTCTCTCTAGGTTTTTACACCTTCATGAAGAGAACTCCCTAGGGGTTGGGTAGTTCTTCCCACTTTCAGCTGTCGGGGAAACGTGAGACCAGTCAGCCTTAGGGTAGTCTTGTTCCAAACTTTTTGCCTCAACTCCTGTATTTTTGCTGGACGTATTTTTGTTGGCATAGGACTCTAGGCACCTTTCCACTGCTAATCAGTGTCAAAGTGCTTGTGCTCACTCCCCTAAAACGTGGTGAAAAAAACTCATTCCTAATTAGCTTATTTAGTTTACTTATAAGACCCTTGTAAAGTGGTATACCATATGCACAGGGCCTGTAAACTAAATGTTACTAGTGGTCCCGCGTCACATATTGTGCCACCCACTTAAGTAGCACTTTAAAACATGTCCCAGGCCTGTCATTGCAGCCTGATTCCAGTTTTAAACTACCATGTTTGCTTGGCATTTAATTCCCCTTGCCATGCCTTAAACCCCCTTTCATTACATATAACTCACCCCTTAGGTAAGCCGTAGGCAGCCCATAGGACAGGGTGCTGTGTAATTAAAAGGTTGGACATGTACTTTTATGTTTATCAGGTCCGGGTAGTGAAAACTCCTACATTTGTTTTTCAGTTCTATGAGGTCTACCTCTCCCATAGGATAATATTGGAGTTACGTTATTACATAATATAAGTGTACTTTCCAAATGGGACGGGTAGCTATTTCATGTTTGGTGGCTCTGGAATCGGACTTAGCAATCAAACTTATGGTGAAGCCAGATTTTAAGTTACAAGTTTGAAAATGTCATTATTTTAAAGTTATTTTCCTGCCTTTAGCCCTTTTGTTCCTACAGCCTGGCTTGAGTCACATGACTGGGGGCAACTGACAGTTAGACTTTGTGAATTCCTCCCAGACAGTCACACAATAGAAGTATTAGGTTGTCTGGATGGGCCATCTCCTGACAGGATGGGGGCGGAGCTGAGTACAGCCCTACTTACAACTGAATAGCCTGTACTCTGCCTTCACAACAAAGGGCCTAACGACCCTGCATTGTCACTTCAGCCAGTTTGGGGCCAGGGCATGGCAGGCTGGAAATCCCATGCATTTCAAAACCACTGTCTAGATGCTTCTCCCACCTTCTAAAGCCAGGGCAACAGGGTATAATAAGGGACCACAGACACCAACTCTTCAGTACACTTCTGAACCTGTGAATACTCTGCTAGGAAAAAGGACTGCTCTGCTGCTACAAGGACTGCCCCTCTGCTGGGTGACTACTGCTCTAAAGGAACTGCTGCCCTGCTGTGCTTACCTGCTGCCCTCTTGTCTAGGAAAAAAGAACTGGACCTGCAACTTCATCTTGAACCCAGGACCCCAGAGTGACTCAAAGGGCTAGTCTACCTGCTTCCTGAGCTGAGCCTCAGGGCACAAAAGGCTCCCCAACCAACTCCTGGACCCAGCTGCAGAGAGTTCCTGACCCCAAAGTGGTGCCTCTCAGGTCCTGGACCATTGGTGTGGCTCTTAAACTCTTAAAATCAAGCTTTTGGGCTATTCATAACTGCAAATGGGTCAGTTCGCACCAAGGCAATGCTGCTCGCACTGAAAATAAGTGCGAGCAAGTCCGTCTCTTTGCACAGCAAGCATTGATCAACCATGGAGGACTGCCAATGCGAAGCACTAATCCGCCCATTTGCGACACCCGGCCTGCCCTTCGTGCCACTCCAACCACCGCCCGTGACGCTCTCCTTGCTCCCTGCCACCCTCTCCAACACGAACAGGGCTCTTAGCACAAATCTTGAGAAGGTAAAAGCGCTTGAATCAGGCAATTGAAGTGTGAGATCCTCACAGTTTTCTCCTGCTAAGTGAATATTTAGCTGGTATGCAAACTGTTTTAATGCTCATTTTTAACCAGCGCTTTTAATCGGTCACTTTTAAATTACCTGTTAGTTGCACTCGCACTTGCACAGCCTTCCGCATTCCTCCTCGGTCCACCACGGGTTTTCCCGATTGAATGGAGGGAGATTGCGAGAAGGAGGTAGTAGTCCTTCTGAACTTCCGGGGGAACGGAACGGAGGTCTGCGCTCTAGCAGCTGGCCTCCCTATATAATTAGCATGCCAGGCACGACGCGCAGCGGACGCGCTTGAATCAGGCAATTGAAGTGTGAGATCCTCACCATTTTCTCCTGCTAAGTGAATATTTAGCTGGTATGCAAACTGTTTTAATGCTCTTTTAATGCTCATTTTTAACCAGCGCTTTTAATCGGTCACTTTTAAATTACCTGTTAGTTGCACTCGCACTTGCACAGCCTTCTGCATTCCTCCTCGGTCCACCACAGGTTTTCCCGATTGAGTGGAGGGAGATTGCGAGAAGGGGGAAGTAGTCCTTCTGAACTTCTGGGGGAATGGAACGGAGGTCTGCACTCTAGCAGCTGGCCTCCCTATATAATTAGCATGCCAGGCACGACGTGCAGTGGACGCACGCAGGGGGCGTGCCGCCCGCGCGCCGATTGCACCTAAGGCAAGCCCGTCTGCGCCCATCCGCGCCCGGTCGTCGCCAGGAGCCAGGACCCCTGCATGTTTTACACCAGAGTCAGGTACCTGCCCAAAGGTTATATGTGCCTACACTAGCCAGGAACTCCTCGAGATTAGACAAAGTAGCCTAAATAAATGCCTTCACCTAGCAAAGGCCACTCCTTGTACCCCTGCGACATTGGAGGGGCCCTTTGCATGTAGGTCCTGCAGATTTCAGATCTCGGAATTGACACAGCACCCTACCGATAATGCGATACCCGATAATAGTTACAGACAGCACAGCCCCCATGCAATAACAGAACTCTCTCCTCAGAATCATTTGGGAAACCAAGACTGGAACTGCCTACTTAGCAATATAAGATCGCTGCCCAAACACGCAGTGGAAATTTGGGACCTTTTGTCTTCCAAACTCCCCGATATTGGTTTCCTGACTGAAACTTGGCTAAAACCCAGCTCCACCCCTGCTATAGCAACGGCTCTTCCAGAGGGATATCGTATCCTAAGGCTACACAGTGTCAGCTCCTATAGCTCCTGTAACCTCTGATGATACCTCGGAGTTGGCACGATGCACAAAAGGGGTCCACCTCTTGATCGTCTCAATTCTGTTTGCTATTATAGCACAGAAGGTTGATATGATCAAGCGAGGAAAGGAAAGGAAGGGGACAGCAGGGAGGGAGACCTGGAAAGTGAAGAACAAACAATTAGTACTTAACTCTCTCACTATGGACACGTACCAATACTAAAGACCTTGGTATACCTTCTGTTAAGTACCTGTAAAGAAAAAGACAGCACCTTCTTCTAGTCTTCTGAAAACGATAGTCTATGATGGATGGCGCCAAATAATAGTAGTATCAACTGTGAATCTAGATAACAAAGATGCAGTTACTATCAACTCTATTGCAACCGCTATAGGATCAACGTTATGCCCCTTCATTTCATACCCACCATTCAATGTGCCTTTTTGAACATCACAGGTGATGGCTTCACCAATTCCGTTAGACCCCTGTTACAATAGGCATAAATAATAAGCATAAATGAGTTGTTTGCAGAATTAGCGTTTATAGCAAGCCATATTCTTGTGTTCTTGCACTTATAGTATTCCTCAGATACGTAAACGATTTTATAGCAAATGAAAGAAACATAAGTCATAAACGCCACAGGAATATGCAAGGCATATCCTCTCTGAACACTCTTGATTCCAAAATGATACTCGCCGTTTCTTTCACGGCTATTTTACTCGAACCATGTTCTCAGCTCAAACATGCCGGTTCTCAACCTGACTTCGGCATGTATAACAGTGAACCAAACAACCTAGGTCGTTTCGAAACACGGCTTCGTCAAAGTCGTAAACTAAAGTGCCAGTGATTAGGCCGTTTCCCTCACGGCTGGAAGCACCTGATTGCACAAGTTAATCACACAAACTCTGCATCATCCAAAGACTGCATGGGAGGAGAGAAGCTAAGAAAACACCTCCAATAGAAGTCGCAGAGTATCTGCGATAAATGAGACCAACAGCAAGACTTCAAAATTTAACCAGAACCGGTGCCGTAGCGCCCTTACCAGACCAAAGATAGGGAGAGCGCTCCGTTTCCTGACCTCCGATATCACGCTCGCAGTAGGAATAATCTGCAGCGTCTCTCAGACCCAGCAATGTTTAAATGCCCGCCCCTTCCGGAAACACGGTCTCCAGGGCCCACCTCTGCTCCAGAAGTGCTACTGGCATGCTGGGAGCGGTAGTTCATGTTCCCAGCGAAAATGCGGCTTGAACCTGGCAACGTTCCGCGCAGGTAGGACAAGTTGTAACAGTACACCCCTCCCCAAGAGAACGTTGTCAGGGTTTAGGCTTAGCGGAATTCGCAGTATGAAACCTTTTAACCAATCTGGGGGCGTGCACTCCAGTGGCTGGCTCCCATGAATTTTATTCTGGCCCATAACCTTTCCATGATATCAGGTACCACAACCTGTTACCTCTTTTCTTTGAGTCTACGATAGCCTGCACCTCATATTCCGGTTCCTGGTCTACCCATACTGGTGCAGTTGGTTTCCGCACTGGAGTAAAAGAGGGTTTAACCAACGAGACGTGAAATACAGGATGCATTCTCATATGTTTGGGTAAGGCGAGTTTAACGGTTATGGGATTTACCACCTTAATGATCTTATAGGGACCGATATACCTAGGATTGAATATACTATATTTCTTGAAGCGTATATTCCTAGTAGACAACCAAACCCCATCCCCTACTTTATAATGGGGTTCCTTTCTACGATGTCTGTCGGCCTGTTCTTTATATTTGTCTTTAGCCTTTCTGATATTTATTTGAGTGGCTTTCATAAGTCTTTGTATGTGTTTCACCCTTGTTTGTACTTCAGGGAGCTTTTGTCCTCCTTCGGGATGTATCCGGGGTAAGAAGCGAGGATGAAAACCGTAGGTACAGTAAAAAGGGGCCAACTTGGTGGTGCTATGTTGTGCACTGTTGTACACCACTTCTGCTATCCAAAGCCATTCCACCCATGCTTCTGTGTTGCTGTCCACATAACATTTTAGATACTGCTTTAGGGGCCGATTCCGATCTCGGCCAATAGGGCTCCGAATCGGATTCGGCTTTACCGGATCCGATTCGGAGCCCTGTTTCCCGACCGATTCGTACGTGCGTCCGGGCGAGCGAGTACGATGCTAAAACTCCGACCGACTCGTTCGCGAGACCCAACCGCACCGACCGACTCGTACGCGAAAGCCGACCGCACCGACCGACTCGCTCGGACACGCCTCGCACCGCGCAATGGAGACGTTCCCCGGCCGGGCAAGTACGATGCGCGCCGCGAGCAGTCCGACCGACTCGCGCCGTCCGGCTCGAAGGAGCAGTCGGAGCCGTACTTTGGGGGTCCGTGTCGGACCCCCCTGTATGCATAGCCGTGCGAGTCGCACACAGGGGGACCCATGGGTCCCCCTACCTGTGCGTGTACGGCGCGAGTTGCTTCACCGCGTACCCGCTGTAGGGGCGCCCTTGCTCGCCTCGCACCCATTGAGTCAATGGGAGCCCGCGTACGCATTGTACGACAGGCTCCCATTGACTTCCAATGGGAGTCCGACCGAATCGAGTCCGATGGCATACGTGCGCATCGTACTCGTTCGGTCGGGCTGCTAGGGTCCGATTCGGTCGGAAATCTCTCAGAGTCCGGCTCGGTCGAAGAGATTTCCGGCCCGAATCGGAATCGGCCCCTTAGTGTTTGATTAAGACGTTCAGTCTGTCCGTCCGTCTGAGGATGGAAACTCGTGGACATAGTAGATGAGACCTGCAAGGCTGAACACCATACTCTCCAGAATTGTGCTGTGAACTGTGTGCCCCTGTCGAAGATGATGACTCTAGGAAGGCCATGTAATCTCACAATGTGCTGAAGTAACAGTTGTGCTACCTGTCCTGAGGTTGGGGTATCAACACAAGCTATAAAATGCCCCATCTTAGTTAAGCTGTCTATAACCACAAGGATCGAGGTGCATCCTTGGTCTTTAGGCAACCCAACTATAAAATCCAAGGAGATATGTTCCCAAGGTATTTGAGGCGTGGGTAAGGGACGGAGTAGACCATAAGGCCTAGCTCTGTCTGGCTTTGCTTGCATACATATCTCGCATCGTCGGATCATGTCTTGTACATCATTCTTTAGAGACGGCCACCAAAACTGTCTTAAGATCCGATCTACGGTCTTTTCTACTCCGTTATGTCTGGAAAATGGTGCAGAATGACACCACTGCAGTACTTCCTTTCTAAGTTCTTTGGTAGGAACTAACAGTTGTGTTCCTCAGATGGGCAAACCTTCTCTTACCTTCCATTCCTTGTTACGTATCAACCAGGTCTTTCACTTAGGGCATTTGATAGCTTGAGCTACCTTGTCTAAGAACTGGTCGGTTTATAGCACACAGAGAGCTTTTTGAGGATTGATGATGGAATGTGTGGTTAATTCTTTTGGTGTTGGCGTAGACTCTTGTCTAGTAAGGGCGTCTGCCTTTTTGTTTTCGCTTCCTGGTCTATAGGTAAGAACAAACTGAAACTCCTCAAAAAACAGCATCCACCTCAACTGTCTAGGAGATAGAAGGTGAGCGGAAGTCATAAACTGCAAGTTCCTGTGGTCGGTATATTCCGTGGTCATATGTTTTGCCCCCATGAGATAATGTCTCCATTCTTTGAAGGCATCTCTGATTGCTAGGAGCTCTTTCTCCGCTATGGTATAGTGTATCTCAGCTTCATTTAACTTCCTGGACATATAAGCGATTGGATGAAGTAATCCATTCTCAGTATCTCTTTGGGAAAGAACTGCTCCGATTGCTACCTCTGATGCGTCTGCTTCTACCAGATATGGTTTCTCCGGATCTGGATGAGACAGGATAGGAGCGGAGGTAAAGGCTTCTTTCAATTTGACAAACGCCTGGTTTGCCTCTTCATTCCAACCAAACTGAACCTTTTTTCTGAGCAACTTAGTGATAGGGGCGACCACATCTGAAAACTGATTAATAAACCTGCGATAAAAATTCACGAAGCCCAGAAAACATTGGACATCACGAACGTTGGCAGGTACTGGCCAGTTTTGGACAGCCGTAATCTTTCTTTCAGCCATTGCTTGTCCTTGAGCCGACAACATTACCCCTAGAAACTCGACTTGGTCAACATGAAACTCACATTTACTGAGCTTACAGTAAAGGTGGTTATTCCTCAAAGCCGTTAACACCTTTCCTACATGTTGACTATGCTCTGTAATAGTGGGAGAATAGACCAGAATGTCGTCAATATATACTATGACGAACAAATCCAAATATTCCCTCAAAACATTGTTGAGAAAGTACTGAAAGGCAGCAGGGGCGTTACATAACCCGAATGGCATCACTAGATACTCGAATAGCCCATATCTTGTGCGAAAGGCGGTCTTCCATTCATCCCCACGTCTCATACGTACGAGATGGTATGCCCCTTTCAGATCAAGTTTTGTAAAGACCACCGCCTTTTTCACTTGATCTAGGAGGACCGAGATCAAGGGTAAGGGATATCTGTTTTTACAGTTACTTTGTTTTTTATTTTTTATTTTATTTTTATTTTAAAGGTTTTATTTAGCGCTGGCTAGACCCGGAGGTATCAGAGCGCTTTACATGAGTATCAGACCATAGTTGCAGATTACATCTTACAAAGGTTACACAGTTATTAGAGCATGGCAACATAGTTACATGTAAGGTCGAGACAAACAAGAAGGACATATACGTAAGGGAAAAAGCAGGCAAGGGGAGAGATTCAGGGGAGGGGGGGTAGGATCAGAGGAAGTAGACAGAGAATGGAGGAGGGAAAGAGGAGGGGAGGATGAGCGACACAGCATGGAAAGAGGAGGGGAGGGTGACAGGACACAAACCGGTAGACGAGTCAAAGCTGCGTCCAAAGTCCGATAAACTGTGGTCCCAGGGGAAGTGGTATCATTTCCCCATCTCTGTTGTGAGAGGTTCCCTATATGCAGTGGACTCTCTCAGAGGGGTCTCTGAGACTCCAAGGCCTACATACTGGATCCTTCCCCAAAAAGGGGAGAGGGAGTGCTTTGGCAAGGGGTGCCATACCATACCTCAACTGTGAGTGGCTCCCCTGGCGCTGTGGACTCTCTCAGCGGGTTCGCTGAGACTCCAGAGTATAAATATTGGATCTTTCCCCAACAAGGGGAGAAGGAGTGCTTAGTCACAGGGCACAAAAGGGCAGGGGGCTAGGCGGTGTAGCAGGCAAGGGGAGAGATTCAGGGGAGAGGGGATGGGAGCAAAGGAAGTAGACAAAGAAAGAGAGAGTACTAAATGGGAACAAACAGCATCAGTTTGGGGGACAGACTGTTTTCTCTCTGTGGCCATGAGTTTGCCCCATCTCTAAGGTAAAAGCCTAGCACAGGTCATTCCAGAAGCTTTGCCATCCAGGACATGAAGCACACAGTTAGTAATTCGAATTATTTTTTCACGATTCACAGAAGTTTATAGTACGCTGCACATCAGCAATCCAGATGTTATCATATTAAGTTCTTGGGTGCAGAGGATGATGCTCAGTTCGCCATGTTGTGTTCCCCTGTTGTCGGCACCTGTGAGTCTTTGGAGGCTGTGATGGCGAAGTAGGAGGAAACTCTATTAT
Source organism: Calotriton arnoldi (assembly GCA_963921515.1). NCBI lineage: Eukaryota > Metazoa > Chordata > Amphibia > Caudata > Salamandridae > Calotriton > Calotriton arnoldi. The sequence goes on along the minus strand of CAWUFW010023014.1, from coordinate 38,349 downwards.
TTTGCTGTTGTTTTTTGTTGGCAGCATAGACGCGCCCTATATCAGTACCAGTCTCTCTGGTGTCCAGAGTCTCCCCGAATTCAGTGGTGTAGGGACCTAGCACCCTCAGCTCTTTTCCACCTACCGGGTAATTCTTTTAGTGGGGTGGAGTCGTTCTGGGGCCTGTCTCAGCATCCATCCTCCTGCTGTGCAGTATGGCTCTTCTCCCTTATTGTCACAGTGCTCTGTTGCCCCTCACCTCTTCACGATGGGTCTGCAATTAGTCCTGGGGTTAACCTGCTGTGCTTTCGGGGGTCGCCGCTTTTTCCCTGGTGTAGGTGTTTGGGTAAGGGCCCAAAAGGATGATTGGTATTTTTGTTGCCCCTATTAATGCCCCAGAGTCACTGTGGTAATTGTTGCTTGCTCCTTTATCTATGGAGCGTCTCGGCCAGGCGCCATCTTAAAGTCAGGCACACAGCTTCTGCAGCCTCACAGCACCCGGCCGATGGGTCCCAAACGGTCCTCTGGACCCAGAGGGGCTCCGTGTACTCCCTCCCAGCACTGGGTGAACTCCCGCAGATGCACCGCTCCAGGTTGCTCAAGCGGGTCAGCCCCTTGCGTCCAAAATGGCAGGCGCTGTTTGCAGTTACCGGATCAAAGTCCCGGTAAGGCCGCTCTCAGCAGTATGCGCCGTCGCAGCCCCAGGAACATCCCAGGCGCCGACAGCGAAGGTGCGCCAGGCCTCGGCAGGGGTCTCCGTGCCGCTGCAAGCCCCAAGGACTCGGCGGCCCTCCACAGCAAGATGGCAGCCACCGCTTGTCGCCCTCGCCTCCATGGTCCCATCTGCTCTGTTTGCTGCAGTTTTGCCCCGCAACAGGTCCCCAGCTCTGCCACTGGACCTCCGACGGTCCCGGAAGCCCTCGGGGATAACTGCAGATGACCCGCGGCGGCGTGAAGCTGTGTACTACTGTACTACTTTGTTAAGTGCGCGGAAGTCAATACAAGTCCTTAACTCGCCATTAGCTTTAGGGATGAAAAAAAGTGGAGATGCCGTTGGGGATTTGGAAGGACATATAAACCCATTAGCTTGATATTTCTCCAAATATTCCCGTAGATGTGTGTTTTCTGCCTCTGATAGGGCATAAATTCTCCCACAAGGAACCACTGCTCCTGGGATCAAGTCAATTTGACAGTCGTACTGTCGATGTGGTGGAAGTATCTCAGCTTGCTTTTCACTAAACACATCCATGAATTCCTTGTAAACAACTGGTAACTCTATGTCCTTTTCAGCGGCAGTGGCTATGGCATGTCCTAAGGTGAGATACTGTACAGGACTAGCTGCAGGTATTCGACATCTTTGTTCACAAAAAGGAGAATCGAATAAGATACTCCTTTCCTTGCAGTCAATAGTAGGATTGTGTTTAGCTAACCACAGCAATCCTAAAATCACCCCATACAACGGTGCCTTGATAATGTTAAAAAACAATACTTCACGATGATCTTTTTGACACACTAATTCTATTTCTGGAGTTTGAAAACAAATGGGACCTGAGGCAAGATTTCTACCATCTACAGCCAACACCGTTTCTGGATGCTCTTTAGCAATTTTCGGGATGCCTAATTTCTGTACTACATCAAAATCAATGAATATCCCAGTAGCACCTGAGTCTATGAGAGCGTTCAACACATGAGAAATGGAGTCAACTACTAGTTGAATCTCCAAATAGAAATGGTCTTTCTTTCCTATAACTGAAGGTATTTCTTTACGGCCCACGGCATTTCCTTCTCCAACCCCTGGGCCCTCTAGTTTTCCAGTTTCTGAACCGCCATAGGAGTAGTCTTCAGATGACTGCCTTCCTTAGGCCTTGGTTTAGACAAGCAATCCTTCACAAAATGCCCCTTCTTCCCGCAATACATGCAGAGGCCCTGTTTCCTTCTTTGGTCTCTTTCCTCTGATGTTAAAGAGGTTCTTACTGATCCTATCTCCATAGGTTCCGATGTAGAACTAGAAGCACCAAACGAATTGCGGGGTCTTTCGTATTTAGGTGGAGGGCGTTCATATCTCGTACGTTCTCCTTTCCTCTCTCCTAAACGATAATCTAATCGCATAGCCAAGTTGATTAAATCTTTGCAGGTCTTGGGTTGAGGATCAATCTGAGCTATTACATCCTTTAACTCATCTTTGAGTCCGTGATGGAATATAGCTGCTTGCTTCTCTTCAGGCCAATTGGTTTATGCAACTAATCTCTGAAATGTGTTTATGTATACCAATAATTCTTTACTACCTTGTTTTAAATCTAATAGCTCTCGGTCTCCCGAGAAAGAATTAGCTCTACGATCAAACATTCTTTCGAATTCCTCCTTGAACCCTTCCCAATCGTATAGCATAGGATCGTCTCTCCTTACTAAAGGCACAGCCCATTGAGCCGGGTCTCCTGCTAAATAGGAAACCAAAAATGCAACTCTTGCTTGATTTGTGCTAAACACCTTAGGGCAACAGGTAAAATGGAGTAAGATTTGGGTAAGGAACACCTGTACCTTGTTTATGTCTCCATAAAACCGTTCTGGAGCGGCTAAAGGTATGGGAGTTGGAATTTCTACAGTCATGGGAGTGGAAGGAAAAGGTGACCCCCCACTAGTCCATGAAAACCCCCCTTCTGCCTTGTTCCCTGCCACTGTAAAGGGATTTCTTTGCATTCTCTCAACCTTGTCCTGTAATACGGCTGTCTCTGCTCTTGAGGCTGCTAGCTCTGTTTGGACAATCTGTAAAGCTGCTAACACATCCTCCAAAGTGGCCATCTTTTTTGTGTCTCGACCCAACTGGGAGGTAATAAATATGGGGGCAGATTATTCTGTCAGCTCCTATAGCTCCTGTAAACTCTGATGATACCTCGGAGTTGGCACGATGCACAAAAGGGGTCCACCTCTTGATCGTCTCAATTCTGTTTGCTATTATAGCACAGAAGGTTGATATGATCAAGCGAGGGAAGGAAAGGAAGGGGACAGCAGGGAGGGAGACCTGGAAAGTGAAGAACAAATAATTAGTACTTAACCCTCTCACTATGGACACGTACCAATACTAAAGACCTTGGTATACCTTCTGTTAAGTACCTGTAAAGAAAAAGACAGCACCTTCTTCTAGTCTTCTGAAAACGATAGACTATGATGGATGGTGCCAAATAACAGTAGTATCAACTGTGAATCTAGATAACAAAGATGCAGTTACTATCAACTCTATCGCAACCGCTATAGGATCAACGTTATGCCCCTTCTTTTCATACCCACCATTAAATGTGCCTTTTTGAACATCACAGGGGATGGCTTCACCAATTCCGTTAGACCCCTGTTACAATAGGCATAAATAATAAGCATAAATGAGTTGTTTGCAGAATTAGCGTTTATAGCAAGCCATATTCTTGTGTTCTTGCACTTTTAGTATTCCTCAGATATGTAAACGATTTTATAGCAAATGAAAGAAACATAAGTCATAAACGCCACAGGAATATGCAAGGTATATCCTCTCTGAACACTCTTGATTCCAAAATGATACTTGCCGTTTCTTTCACGGCTATTTTACTCGAACCATGTTATCAGCTCAAACATGCCGGTTCTCAACCCGACTTCGGCATGTATAACAGTGAACCAAATCAACCCAGGTCGTTTCGAAACACGGCTTCGTCAAAGTCGTAAACTCAAGTGCCAGTGATTAGGCCGTTTCCCTCACGGCTGGAAGCACCTGATTGCACAAGTTAATCACACAAACTCTGCATCATCCAAAAACTGCATAGGAGGAGAGAAGCTAAGAAAACACCTCCAATAGAAGTCGCAGAGTATCTGCGATAAATGAGACCAACAGCAAGACTTCAACATTTAACCAGAACCGGTGCCGTAGCGCCCTTACCAGACCAAAGATAGGGAGAGCGCTCCGTTTCCTGACCTCCGATATCACGCTCGCAGTAGGAATAATCTGCAGCGTCTCTCAGACCCAGCAATGTTTAAATGCCCGCCCCTTCCGGAAACACGGTCTCCAGGGCCCACCTCTGCTCCGGAAGTGCTACTGGCATGCTGGGAGCGGTAGTTCGTGTTCCCAGCGAAAATGCGGCTTGAACCTGGCAACGTTCCGCGCAGGTAGGACAAGTTGTAACTGACAGACTAATTAAAGTAGGGGGGTATAGCTATAATTCATAAGGATTCCATTAAAGTAACAATACTGGAGCAATTAAGTAATGACAGAATTGAAGTACTAGTTTTTAGATCTGACCTGCACCTGCAATACAGCTGGAAAGGCCCCCTCCGAGACTTCTCACTCCAACTAATGGAATTAATTTCCCCGCATGTCATTTCTACAAAAAATTTCGTTCTCCTGGGTGACTTTAACGTTCACAGCGAAGTCACCTCCAATCAGGATGCCTTGTCGCTCCTAACAGATTTATTCACGCTAGATTTAAATAAGATCACTCAGCGGGACACACGTTGGATCTCATTCTTACTAACTCTTCTAATATGCTTTGCGGAGCCACCCGCCCTCTCACATGGACCGACCATTCACTTATAGAGTTCCAAATCAGGATACACAACGCCCCTTCTTCAACCCCTCTGAGCTGGCGCAGACAGTGGCACAAAATCACTCCTGACCACTTTTAGGAGTTAATTCCCACATCTTGGAACCTCGACGCAGAGAATATAGAGGACGGTCTAGCCCGCTACAACTCTACTATAAAAACTGCCATTGACCTCTTGGCCCCTTTAAAGCAATCCACTTGCTCAGCCAGGCGTACTCAGACAGCATGGTTTTCGCCCAACCTCTAGATAGAAAAGAGTCTCTGCAAAAAATTAGAACGGCACTGGCGCCTTTCCCATAATGTACTAGATAAAGCAAACTTCAAAACTGCTCTGACTAAATATCATAAAAATATAAAAAATGCCCACAAAGCCCATATCGCACTGCAACTAGAGCAGGCTGGGAATGCCCCCAAAACTCTCTATCAGATTCTTAAAACTTTCACTCATCCAAAGGCATGCAACAATGAGGAAGCTCCCTCTCAAGATTTATGTGATAAAATAGCTACTCACTTTACAAAGAAAATCGATTTAATCTCTGATAAAATCACCTCAGATGGAAGTTTTCAACAGGATCCCATAGCTGACCACTCCCCCGCTCTGTATAACGTGCAGAAGCTAGAAAACGTCCCCATGCTCACGCCCGGTGTAGTTGAGTCTTTACTCAACACTGTAAAATCAGGCTCCCCTCTTGATATCATTCTGGCCGAGACCACCTTGCTGCTGTCCAAACAGCTTGCTACTCCAATCTGCTCAATCCTCAATCTCTCGTTGAGTAAAGGTCAACTCCCTACTGAGTGGAAGGCGACACAAATGATACCCATACGTAAGAACCTTAAGGCCCCTATGGATGACCTTTCCAACTATCGACCTATTTCTCTGTTACCTCTCCTGAGCAAGATATTAGAAAAAAATATTAATAAACATCTGTCTGACTTCGTCGAAGCCTCCAGCTGTCTCGATCCATCCCAGTCAGGTTTTAGACCCAGGTATAGTACTGAGTCAGCACTGATTGCTGTCACCGACAACATCAGACAGTCCCTGGACAACGGACAGGCAGTAATTCTTGTACTGCTTGATCTGTCGGCGGCCTTCGACACTGTCTCACATCAAATTCTGCTCAGGAGACTTAGAGAAATTGGAATTCAAGGTACAGCTTTACAATGGCTGTTGAGTTTCCTTTCTCATAGAACTCAGAGTATTAACCTTGGCCTTTTCCGTTCTGAGACCGTGGAACTGACAAAAGGAGTACCCCAGGGATCCTGTCTAAGTCCCACTTTATTCAACATCTATGTTGCTCCCCTGGCAGGATTACTCAGGAACTTAGGCTTCACGCCTATTTCATATGCTGATGATACTCAGCTCCTACTCTCATTCGATGAAAATAATCCCAATGCTCTGTCCATCTTCTCAGAAGGTATGAAGACCATTGCTAGCTGGATGAGGCATAATTTCCTCCAGCTTAATGCGGGAAAAACAGAAATTATGTTGCTTGGTGACGCATCCATGGGATGGTTCCCGAGCTGGTGGCCTGCGGAGCTGGGCTCCGCACCGGCCCCCAAGTCTGTGGTCAAAAACCTAGGTGTCCGCCTGGACCAGAAACTAATACTGAAGGAACATGCTTCAACCACCATCGGCGCTTGCTTCCATGTGCTAAGCCTCCTCCGAAGGGTATTTCCCTTGCTTCCTCTGACCACTCGGAAAACCCTTATCCAGGCACTAGTGTTAAATTGCCCGGATTAATGCAATGCTCTTCTGATCTCAGCTAATGAAGCATCACTGAACAGATTGCAAGTGATCCAAAATACCGCAGCTCGACTTGTCTCCAATGCTCCCCCCTAACCTCCTCCCTCCCCCTTTTGCAGCAATTGCATTGGCTCCCAGTGCGGAAGCGGATCCGTTTCAAGATCTGTTGCATTTTGCACAAATCTCTGAACGGCAAAGGTCCCAGTTATCTAGTAGAAAAATCCACTAGATATCTGCCACTCAGGATGCTATGCTCAGGGACCAAATCCTTACTTGTGGTTCCACGCTGTAAAAAATCTTGGGTGGGTGGTAAAGACTTCTTCCACCTAGCCCCTATCTATGACAGTGCTCTGATCACCTGCAGTTCCGTAAGCTCCTTAAGACTGCACTGTTTTGATCTGTTCCTCTTCTCTGGCCGATGAAAGCAGTCCATTAGTGCAGAGATACCCCTTGGGGGGTGATTAGGCGCTTTATAAATCAACAAATATCAATTATCAAACCTTCAGCGTGACTAATCTGGGACTGTATACAACCTGCGCGCCATCGTGGTCGGCCTGAACTTTTGACTTTGACCCGGTCCAGCGCGACCAGATAGTCACGGTTGGTGCTTTGTGCTTTTAAGCACTAATTTTCACTTTATCCTTTAAAAAATCAGAACTCTGGTTCTACTGATTGGATGTTTGTCATTTTGATCTTGTTTTATTTATTAAATGTTGGCATATGTTTCTAACTTGGTGTGGGATCCTTTTTGTGTGGGTGGCTTTTTCACTGTTTTACTGTTCGAAGTGTTGCACAAATTCTTTACACATTTCCTCTAAGTTAATCCTGACTGCTTGGTGACAAGTTACCAGGGGGGGGTGAGCACAGGTTAATTTGGAGTTTGCTTATGCCTTCCCCTGACAAGGATTGTGGTTGCTGTTTGACCAGGGCTCGCACCCCAGTTAACCAGTTACTAAATTTCTCACATTGGTGATCAGCGGTGAGGATAGGACTTGTATTTGTGCAGTGCCATGCACTGATTTTATGTACACTACCATCCCATACCTAAGACCAATTCTAGTTTTAAATTCTCCATGAGTGGCCTATTTGTATATTAAATTCATTCCTATCCTACCTGACTATTTGTGTCAGTTGCCCCACCTGCAAGGAAGGAGTCTGAGCTTGCCAAACTGGAGAGCTACACTGTGGCTGAGCTCAACAAGTTTTTCCAGGAGAGGGGACTTCTCACCAAAAGGAGCACCAGGAAAGCGGAGATCCAGTAGGCCTAACAGATGACCAGGAGGGAGATTATGATGAGGAGGAATCAGAGCAGGACCGGCAGGAGGATCTTGGAATACAGCCTGTTGAGGGGGGGTAACCTACTCCCAGGTTTGGAAATCCTGCCTCGTGCAGGGAGCAGTGTGTTTTTGTGTGGTGGTTTCACTGTGTTACTGTCTGAAGTATTGCACAGATACTTTGCACATTGCCTCTAAGTTGAACCTGACTGCTCTGTGTCAAACAACTAGGGGGTTGAACACAGGTTAATTTGGGGTTTGCTTGTGCCTTACCCTGACAAGGTTTGTGGTTGCTGCTTGACAAGAGCTCACAATCCAGTGAACCAGTAACAGAGTTTCTCAGTTTCTCACAACAATATTAGCGGAGTAATAAGGGATATTAATAAAAAAGCAAAATTATAAATGGAAATGTTTCTAAACACTCTGTAAATGTAAAGGAATTTGAAAGTGGAGTTTAAAAATGTAAGCTAGTATCCTTAGCTTGATTCGCAGAAGCAGTGGAAGTACAGCAAACATAATCTTGTATGGACGACTAGTGGCCTCAACTAAAGCACAGGTATGCATTGATAAAAACAGAGCATGTATTAGAAGCAGAAAGTAAGAGTACTATAGGACAGTCCAGTTTAGAATTATGAACACATTTTGAAAAGCTCCAACATGCCCACTAAAATCTTGATTTTTGTGATTATTTGTTTGTGAATTAAATTTTAAAAAATCATTATTTGTTTGATATATATTTGTGTTTGAATTTTTGTACATTGTTTTGAGGTTCAAATCATTTAAATTACTTAGGCCAGGGTCCATGCATCTAGTAGTGATTCAGCCATGGTGCACAGAAGTCAAAAGGTTAAGAAGCGCTATCTTATGTGACTGGTATGATATAAAAGAAAAAAAACAACCGCCGAAGGATATATTCAAAAAATCTCTTTTGCTCTTTCAAACACAAAACTTCATTCTTTCACCTACCACTTTCACCTCAATTTGCACAACTTTGTTGAAACTTTGGAGCTCAAAAATTAAGTAGACCCTGGCTTGGTATTTTATGGAGCAGTACTTGCAGTGTTGGGTTCTTCTGTGAAGGTATCACATTAAGAGCACCATCGGTGTTGATCATGTAGACGCCTGAGGCTCAATACTAATACTTTCCCCCCTGAAAATGTTTCCCTACTCTCTACTGCCTGGGATGTCTAGGGCTAATGACTCTCTTGAGCTATATTTTCTAGGAAATGGAGTTATATAAACCTGCATTTATGGTATTTCACTTAAGGCTGCATCATGTGAGTGGTATACCCAAGGTCATCTTTAAAAGTAAATAGCAGAGAAACATTTATTTCTAAAGACTGACATCTCTTTATTTGAATCAACCAGTTTACGGCATTTATTTAGATTTCACAGCTGTGTTTGACACTATAAATCGAGTGAAACTGTGGACAAAAATGGCACACAGAAGCATCCAGCAGGACTTATTAAACCTGATCATTGAATTAATTGTGCGAAGGAGCCTGGACGCCGGTCAAGTTAAGCAGTAATGGTGCATTATCCCAGAAAATTGATACACAAAATGGTCTGTGACAGGTTTGTATACTCACACTGCTGAATGAATCTATCTATCTATCTATCTATCTATCTATCTATCTATCTATCTATCTATCTATCTATCTATCTATCTATCTATCTATCTAACATCCCGAAAGCAATGGGGGCAGTCAATTTCCACCGAAACTGGCTGACACTGCAATACCTCATCTTTTTTACACCAATGACACAGTGTTGTTAGATTTGACTCCGGTGGTCTTTCAACAACAAATTAGTGCATTTGCAACATACTGCTAGCTTAATGATTTAATTGTCAACATAGTAAAAACAAAAATTATGTTTTGTTCAAAACAGGAGAGTAAGAAGCAGGTCCTAAAGCCGTGGTGGTCAAGGTGGCAACTGGAAACAGTTTCAGAATATAAGTACTTGGGAGTCATTTGTAAACATAATTTGAATTTTAAGACCCATGCAGAGAACGTATCACGGGAGAAAGAGCAGTAGCAAGTGCTGTCCCCATGTTGGATAGGGAACTAGGATATAGTTCAGTGGAAGTTCTGAAAGAGGGAGTGGTAAGCCTTCTGCTGCATGGGTGTGAAACGTTGTAAGTGAATACAATACAGCAGTTATAGAGGGTCGAAATGAGAATTTGGAAAAACTGGCTAGGCTTGCCAAAAGGTTCAATAAACATCGCAGTTCGATTAGAACTGGATCAGATGAATATATTATTCAAATAGTAACAGGGAAGGCTTATTTATAATGTTTAGCTTGAGAGTGCTGCGTCTGGTATGTTGAGGCATGCAAAGCATGCAATGAATTCCTATCTGAACCACAAGCCAACCCCTTGGCAGGGGAATTTGCAGTGTATAACAAGGCAATTAGATGTAGGCCAGACACCAAAAATTGGGGGAATCGCAAGGCTTTGTAGGAAAAATGTGGTAAAATGAAGGGCGAGGAGATTGCATTTGCAAGTGATGCTGAGGATTAGCAGAAGAGACCTCAAACTGCGTCCTTCACACTAGATCAAGCTCTGGGAAAAGTGGAACCCCATTTAAGGTATATAAAATTTTGAAACACTAGGAGATAGGCTTTGAAGTTGAGACTAGGACAAGTCCAAGGTTGATTTTAGGAAAAGTGGGATCTTAGGGTTTTTAATACTGGAAGGAAAAATCGGTTAGGTTTTGTCAACATTGTTCTTATTGCGTTTGTCAAAAATAGTCAAACAGTGTATATCCATATACAGCATTCCCCCTCGCAATAACAGCATCACCAATGATGTATACAGTTGTGACAATGAGTGGGAGCTGCTTACATTTTGATCTACTTTATCTTTGCACTATAGGTACATCATCAATCAAGGAAAAGCAGAAGACCTAACCCTCTCCTTTATCCTTCCCCCAAACAAATCTAAGAATGAACTAACATGTGGTATTTGGGTGGTATGAACTTGACATATAAGGGCTTAATATCATTTCCTAAGGGGTCAGCCAGGAAATATAAGGCAGGAGTGCCCGAGATGCCCCTTTCCTCCCAAGATCGCTAATATAGAGGACCCTCAAAACTGATAGAGGTGCAATGCTCTTGTTCGAGTGGGGAATGCAAAGAGAGGTAATCCCTCAGAAAGGTAGGTGATCAAGAGTCCCCAGGTATGTATCAGAGAGTATGTGGGCCATGCCAGTGCTAAATTTGAGCCGGGGCTTTCCGGTGCTAAGCACCAGCACTTAATTGGTTTCCGGTGCTCGGCACTGGCACCTAATTGTCAACACCATACATACAACAGTCTACCACATGGTGGCGCTGCTCATCTAATTTAGAGATGAGCCGAGCAACGGTTGTTTAGGAATACAATATACATTAAAATTGCAAATACCTGCCTCCCCAGCCATTCCTTTAGCTTTGGGGACCTGGAATAATCTGAACTGTCGCATTTACATGCGAGAGAGATGGTTAGTAGTTGTTTTGGCAGCGATGACAAGGTAGATGGGTGGTGCAAACTTTAGTGGCCTCCCGGTCAGAGCCCTGGCACTTAATATTTTACAAATTAAGCACTGGGCCATGCGTTCCATTCTGGTTGTGTGTCATAATTGTGCATGCCATTAAGAGAGCGGCGGTGCTCCCTTACGTTTCCACGCAGCCCTCACCGCTATTTTGCCGCTTCCAAACACAACCACATTACCAAGCGATCCCCTGACGTCTGGTGTTTAAGAGAATCCTCCCTCAGTCCCAAGAGGGCGAAACCAGGGTTATCCGGAACTCGATACACCAAGATGTCCTTAATTTGAGCTAGAATTTCGGACCAAAAAGGGCAAATAGTAGGGCAGTCCCACCAAATGTGCTTGAAATCACCCATTATTCCACATTCTTGCGAGCATGGATCAGATGAGCTAGGAAAGATTCTCTTAAGCTTGGTCGGGTATAGATACCAATCATATAAGAGCTTGTAATGAGCCTCCGCGTACCTATCACAACGTTAAACCGGGGAATATCTCTCCACAGCTTCACCCAATGTGTGTCTGGAATAGGGCTATCCAAGACCCGCTCCCATAATTCCATATGTCGTGGACGGGGGGTGTGTAGAGTGTCTAGTAACAGTGCATGTAAAAACGAGATCGCTCCTTTGGAACCACAGCCCCTCCTAGCAAAGGTCTCGATAGGGGTGAGTTCCCTAGTCGAAGATCCCTTACCTCTGGTTGTAGCACCCAGTGATTCAATTGATTATAGCGGGAAATCTCGGTGTGGGGGTAGATGGAAGTCTCGCTGACACTTCTCAAATGTAATCGGTTAGGTTTTATTAGGTTGTGGGGAAACGATGACTTCTGTGGAAGCATTATCAGACTGGGGAAAATGTTTATAAAATAACTTTTCAAACAATTGTGTAATCAGTATTAAATTGCTTCGGATTTGTACTTTACAAGCGCTGTTTGCACAGCGTTAACACATTTCTAGTAGCACTCAGTGCATCTTCTAACTAATATAGGATGTGGACTCTTTTATGATACTATTTTGGAATGGTGCACGCTTTATTGGCGACCGAATGCAGTGGTGATTAGATGTATGGTTAGGTTTGGGATGAGAATAGAAAAATAACATGTTTTATGCATTTTTCTCTCTTTTAAAGGAACCAAGGTGGGGAAAAGTTTTATATTGTTTTGGATGAATTGAAAGGAGAATAATGTGTATATTTGTGAGAGTGTTTTAATGTTTGTTTTGCCTATTTGGCGTAAGATTAAACATAAATAAATAAATAAACTTAAAACTCGGAACATGTCTGTTACAGTGTGATATGTTTGGTTCTATTAACAGACAGCTCACAGAAAGGCACTCAAATACCAGTCAGGTTGCATGCTGTGTGACGCACAGGATGTTAGTTTATACGTTTAAGCCAAGCCCTTAATTACATGGGTATCACCTCCTGGACATTATTCATAGCTAGCTTCATTCGCCACGCCCTTATAGTGACCTCATCCCACTTAAAATCCTGATTCGTGGAAGCGGAATTGTTTCTTCCATCTAAAACTCAATTCATTCATTAACTTCTAAAAACCTGGATCTTCGCTGCCCCAGACCACACTGTGCTATCTCTCGTCTGATCCCTTTTTTCAACAGGTGTTAGCTAAGCCTTTTCCCCACCTCAGACTTCCAATTTCTTTCCGCTAGCGCCAAGATGCTCCTAGGAGTGCACGTCGCGCTTTATAAATAAACTCATTCATTCATACAACACCATCCCTAAGTTATCATTTTTAGGTAAGGAGGTCACTTGCTGAGCTTGTCACACATTTATGATGATGACGAAAGGATGATGCATCGTTCGGGACTTGACTCCAATCATTAAAGTGGGGGAGTAGTGTGCGATATTTGGGTGTGTGGTGGTGAAAGTGCATATAAGCAATCCATTAGCCTAGGTAAATGCAAGATCTTTTACGTATCTCCTTAGAACTTTGTGTGCGGCCGCTGAACAGACACATAGGTAACTCTAATTCTATGTGGTACGCACTACGCACCCTTGTATGTTGTGCTAATACAGCTCACTAACCAGACGGGCAATAGTTGAGTGGATTGGCTTGTTCATCTTGTGTTTGATTGCCATCTTCTGGCTAGGTCAGATATTGCTAAATTTCGTCCTACATTTAGAAAGGTTTCCAAAAATTGGCAGCTGGGGTGCAAGATAGGATTGAAGCACACTTCAGAGGACAAAAGTGCCACTCCACAAAGAAAGGAGACAATCCCTATTTTACGTAGTGTAATCAAATTATAAAGTGGAGGAGACGAAAGTGCGATACTACAGGTACATGGGTGGTAGTGTGTCAAATAGAGTATAGGCAGTGAAGATGCTCAATTGTTAAACAAATGTTCGGGTGTTGTCAGGGGTGCAACTAGACCCACATTTATTTTTTTGGGGGGGGGCATGGAGGGTTAACACTTCCAGCAATGGGGCAAAACAAGCATTTCCAGAAGTGGGATTGAATCTATCCTCAAAGCCAATATAAGAAAAAGAAATGACAACATTTGCAATTTAAACATATTGGACACACTAGTCATTATAACAAACATGTTTTTGTAGATTTGACACTGTTCCTAGGCTACTCACAGTGCTCTTTAAAAAGCAGATTTAGTGTATTGACAACTAAAAACGACTTCTACAGATTTTAATCCAAAGCACATAAGACAAGTTTTTGCAAAGTTATTTCAAGACAACATCCTTTTTGTCAATTCACTGATCCCTTCTATGGCAGGACAATTTGCTTGTGAAATAGTTATCATTGCAAGTCTATAAAAATTCTCCTGTCCCATTAATGACTGAAAGTATAATTTAGTTTACCCAATTGTGAAAGTCAGTGCTGCTTTTGTGCCACATCCATACCAGAATCAGTGGAGAGGTCCTTGTTGGCGGGTACATGCAGCGGACCCCAGTTGGGGGCACTCTTGACGAGGGGTGGGAACCTCCCACAGTCACATCCCCATTTGATTCGACTGATGGCCAGACTGTGGGAATGAGCATCCCAGACCATTATAAAAAGGCACCATATGCCCCAGAATTGACTATTTGGATTATATGCCCCTTTGCTCAAATTGTGCAGTCGGTGTCTGTCGAACGATGGCTGGAGGGTGGCTGTCTAATGCTGTCTGACCTTTACCCGGGGGGTAGATTCATACCGTTACAGAACACAATAGAGACGTTCACTCTGGGCTCTGGACAGTTCCCACAATAAACAAAGATTGCAGCCATGGCACGAAAACTGTGGCCAACATTTCCGAGGACGCTGAAGCCACTCACATGCTAGCCAGTATGATTACTATGGCGGGTGGATGTAAATTTGTAACTCATCTGTATCGGGCGCTGCGTGCAGACAGACAGGTCAAGCCACTGACTGTAGAAGAGAGATGGCAAGCCATATGCGGTGAGCCTTTTTCCCTAGAGATTGGTCCCATATTCATGCAGAGGTCCAGAAAGTGGCAGTTTGTGCAAGCTTCAAGCAGATCCAATACAACATTGTACACTTTGCATATTTGTCCCCTAGGCGCCTACACGCAATTCATCCAACACGCAACTCTCGATGTCCAAAGTGTGCAGCCCCTGAGGCTGAATTTTTGCATATGGTTTGGTACTGCCCGCTAGCGACATATTGGGGAGAGGTTGTAGAGCAGCTTAAACGTGCTACTGGATGGGATATCCCACTGGCAATTAGGCTATGTCTGTTGGGATTATTGCCCAGAGACCCGAAATGAAAGCTCAGCAGTCGATTTACCGTGCTGGGATTAACAGTAGCAAAAAGACGCATAGCGATTCACTGGATGAACACTAAAGCACCCGCTAGGGAACACCTGAAAACATGGCTTTTTAGAACTTAGCAGCGTTTTTTTTCTGGCTACACCACCCGCTTTCTGTCAGCGCTGGGACACTCTTTGCGAGTAACTGTAGCGCTATAACAAATTCGGTTCATTCATTCATTTATTCAAGTGGGAGGGAGATTTGAGGGAATGGGCAACTGCAGAGGGGGAACATATGAGAAGAACAAGGAAAGATGATAAATTACCAGAAGTGCCTCTTACCTGGGAAGTAAGGATGCAGGATTTGTTGAACCTGGGGTTGAGCTCATGACTCGAGTCGGGAGGACGGGCAGATCAGGGAACCAGAGATGGACCAGAGGGAATGGTTCAACCCAGCGGTGCCCCTATCTGATGTTAATGGGATGTTCTAAATACTGGCCTTCTTGATACAATATGTAATGTAATAGAGCTGTGTGTGGAATGTATTCTCATAGATAACTGAAAGCTGTTTGGGGTGGGTGAGAAGGGCCATTGAGTGTTATATTATTGTTGTCATGGTTTTAAAAATGGATATCTGAGATGACTGCTACAGTAATATCTAAACTACTGAATTGGAAGTATCCTAAATGTGAATGCTGTTGTTGAACGAAAACCTAATAACGCTATATCCATACCAGAATCAGTTTTGGTAATATAATAGAAGGTTATGTTCTTCTATGAATGTAGCTATTTGTTTTGACACTGATCCTTCAATCTTTTTATCTAGAAATAGTTGGTTATTGGCCAGAAGTTAGAAATATCCCTTGTTTGAAGCCCTCTTTGTTTTAGGGAGTTCTTTTGAGAAGACACATTTATCCAAAGAGTTGTTGATACCTCTGGCTGGATTAGATGCAGCGGTATTAATGAGGATATTCATGCATATATGAGCAGGACATGGGTCTGCCAGTGATCATGCTGGCCTGCAAGCTTTAGCAGCTTAGATGAAGTCCTGTGTGTTCACAGGCTAAAATTGAGTAACTGTGGTTGTTTTCATGATGCGTTTTCTAGTAAACTGCACAGCACTACTGGAATTGTGATTCAGCAATGACTGAGCAATAGTGAGGGAAGCAGGGGGTCTAAAATCATTTGGAGGGTTAGAAGTACTGCAGGTGTGCCAGGCAGACAGCAAGGGCCTTTGAGTCATTTTCACGTTGCTGTCAAGGCATCAGGATGTCCTAAGGTACTGCCACTTCAGGTGCTATGGTTAGAGGACTCTTTTTCATGTGAACTCATCTAGCCAGTCTGTTCTTGTGCTCTTGGGGCCCATCATCCGCTCTCCCTGTTCAGAGCTCCTGTCTCATGTTCAGGTGTCTTGAGTACGGTCTGCTCTTCTGCTGTAGGTCATCTCTCCACGACATAGGGCAGGTTCCTCTGAAGTAAGGCAGGCTTTGGGTATCCTGGCTCCAGCCAGATTTTCCTGCTACATTCTCCTGTGTTGTTCTTCAGAAGAAAAGAAAATGATACAGCTATGCTGCTCACCATATATAGGTTGAGCAATGTAGGTGTGCGCTGTATAGACATTGACAATTATTGGAAATATAAATGGAGTTTAATGATTATACGTTAATGATTAAATTGAAACACAATTATACATCAGTTTAGTATTCATGAAATGACACGTTTAACGGAGTCCACTGAACATGTGCGGAATGAACAAACCATAAGAAAGTCCATATTAATTTAGGAAGAAGTGAATGTTGCATGAATACGCTCTCTACTGGAAAGGATACATATTCCAACAGGACAACTGTGCACTACCTAGCTCCATGTAGTCACTGTCATTCACTTACTAAGATTTCAATGGAAGTCAAAGGCACAACAGGTGAAATAGGAACTGTGAAAGATTATTGGCAATAAATGCATGAAAGCTAAGAAATGAAAACAATATGATTTTGAATAAAACTGAGAGTGTTTTGTAACCACTACACTGCTTCTGGATAATGAGTTATTTCTTGGCAACCCATGACGGTAATCCATGAGGTAGTCTGAAAAAGTTAAGATACTTGTATAGCACTGTGATGCACTTTATTTAAAGCATCATAGTTAATGGATGTGTTTCAGAATTTCTCAGATTTGAAGATTTACTTTGTGGGTCTGGCTTTACTTTGCAACAGTCACCTGACCTTATGTGAGCAAACGAAAAAGAGCTTTAAGAAGCACACCTGAGAGAAGGACTTTGTCTTCGCTTAAATATTGGTTACCTTGAGTACAGTATTTGACTGTGCAGATGATGTGTGCTGTCATGGAGAAACAGTGGTTGTCGTACTCTTGAAGTGAGATTGGTCACCTAAAAAACGTAACCATGTGGCAGTTGACAATGGTAATACTCATCTACCACGCTGTGGTATTGGCTAATAATATTGCTAAAGTGTCATGACATACACACTGTGTGCTTTAACTACAGCATGGACCATGTTTATATTGATAGGTTAATCCAATTTCAAATAATTCTTCTTAATAAGGATGTTCCCTCTCTCAAAATGGGTGTGGCAACCACCATAGTGCTGCAAAACCAACTGTGCATGGTTTTTTTTCTCACATTTACGTTTGTGCCATGCAGAATAAGCAGTTTGTTCTGCCCTCCCATCCCAGGACTCTGACAGGCACACCAGTTGCTGCAGCCTCAACAGTCTCATGTCGATCCTTCCGCACCAACACACTGTCTCAGTTTGCTCTCCCAAACTTCAGCAACCTGCACATGGCCAGCTCCCTCAACTTTGGTTGCCAGATTCACTGAGTTCTTGGAATAGCCCGGACCACATGGTCCACTTTTGACTATAAATCGAGAAGAAATAAAGGTAGGGGAAGAGAGCGACAAGCTTAGCCACTTTTGAGATGTAAACAAATATATCCATTTTACGATTAGACAATGCTGTAATTTCATTGCCATATCTCTGCTGCTGTCCTTCCAACAGACATGGTGCACACTCTGCTCCTAAACTACCCCTCTGCTCCCTGCCAATATAACTCACTAGTGTTGGCTAAAGATCTTTGTAAGTGGTGGGTGGTGATATTTCCCATGATTTCCAGCAAGCAAAACGAGTAAAGAGACTTCTTGAAGGTGGTTTCAGGGGTAGCTGGCTTCTTTCAAGAGAAAAAAAGAATGGGGGTCAAATTTGCTAAAACACCATAGACCCTGAAAGGGCATTCATGAAATATTCCAGTACTTTAAAGTGCGTGAGAGGAGCCAGGCCTTTCCTAGGAGTAGATCCCACTTCTTCAAATGTCAAAAGTCAGAAATTACTTCCACTATGCCACAGTCTGCATTTTTTCGTAGTTGGGCCCCTTATGCCAATGATTACATACAATATGCTAGTGCCAGAAGTTTACCTGGGATACTCCACCCAATAGTCCTGGGTACCTACAAAAATTACCTCCGGTATACCGGGCTCAGAAAATTGCCATTGGACCCCCTATAAAATGAGTACAAGGTCTATTATGACAAGAAATACCTCAAATGTCAGATTCATCATTTTGCTTGCACACCATATGCTAAGAATTATGTACAGCATGTCAGAGCCTGCACTCTGCCATGGGTAACACCTCCCATTCATATGCTGTTTGTACCCTCATCCATAAGGTAAGAATAACCTCCAGTATGCCACACTGGCTGAACACTTGTGAGTACAACACACACACACACACACACACACAAAAATGCATTCATACACATACACATTCTCTCACAGACATTCATCATTCCCATACTCAGTTTCACACACTCACACTCATTCTCATTATATCTCTTGCACTCTTTCGTACATTTGTACTCTGTCATACTCACATAAACACAGACACACACACACACATGTTGCCGCTCACACTCCCATTAGTCAAATTGGCTTGTATTGCATTAGAAAGGCTTGCACTGTTGCTGCCCCTGCTATATCTGTCTTGCCTTTCAGTGAAGGTTAGTTAAAATATTTTCTCCATACACTATTCAGAAATCATAACATATGGCCTTGTCAATGCTTGTTTTAAGTATGATGTGAATGAAAAAGTGCACTTCCTTAAAATAGCTGTAAAGGGTTTATATTTGGTTTCACATGTGAATCGAGCAGCAGCACTATTCACTAATCCACTTTTTAAAAATGAATATCACAGTATTCAACTGATCTTATAAAATGTGTGACTCCTTTTGGCAAACATCTTTTTTATCCAACACTTTGAATGTTGGGATTTTCAGACCGAACCTTACAATGTAAAAAAAAGGGGGACCAGTGTGCCTGAGTGAGTGTAGGGTGAGCAGCTAAAGAGAAAGGTGAGTTGCTGGAGTGACTTGTGAGCGCTTGTTGAGAGGAGTTAGTGCACAGTGAGTGGTGTGTCCGAACAAGGTCTGGCTGACTATTCTGCCTGTGTGTAAACAGGGTGATCTGCGTGAGTGATGGGTGAACAGAGTGCCTGTGTGAGTGCAAGGTGAGCTGTCTGAGTGCCTATATGAGTGCAGGGTGAGCGATATGCCTGTGTGAGAGCAGGGTGACAGGAGTGAGTGCAGGGTGAGTGATGTGCTCATTTGAGTTTGGGTGCGGGTGAAAGTGCAGAGTGTGAAGAATTAATGCATGGTGTGCAATTTTAAAATTGAGTACAGGGTGAGTGGTGAGACTGCAGGGTGAGGGGTGAGAGTAACAGATGAGTGGAGTGTCCTGTTTGTGCAGAGTGAGCGATGTGCTTGTGTGAGGGTGAACGTCATGAGTGCAGAGTGAACTGTGTGAGTGCATGATGAGAGGTGTAAGTACAGTGTGATCCCTGTGAGTGCAGGGTGAATGATTGGACTGTAGGGCGGGCGGGCAGTGAGAGTGACAAGTGAGTGGTGTGATCGTGTGAGTGCAGGGAAAGAGGAGGGTGAATGACATGAGAGCATTGTGAGCAGTGTAAGTGCTGTGTGATCGCTGCGAGTGCAAGCTGAGCCTGAAAGCGAAGGGTGAGCGGTGAGAATGATGGAAGAGATGTCTGATTGCAGGATGCATTCCCAGATACTCTGAGTAACTCAACATTTTATCCACGGTTGTCAAGTGGGGATTTCAGCTATATAATTTAAACTATTGGTATTATGGCATCAATCAGGGATGGAGGGTGGAGGAAGTAAATGATTTGCGGATCCTGCAACAAACTTTAAGCCTCTTGATATGCCT
The DNA here is from genome assembly GCA_963921515.1 of Calotriton arnoldi. Taxonomy (NCBI): domain Eukaryota; kingdom Metazoa; phylum Chordata; class Amphibia; order Caudata; family Salamandridae; genus Calotriton; species Calotriton arnoldi. The sequence goes on along the minus strand of CAWUFW010023014.1, from coordinate 18,317 downwards.
ATAGGGTTGCCACCTTTCCAAGAGAAAAATGCTGGCCATTTGTTGTTGTTTTAAGAGCCTACAAGGCCCTAGAGTGAAACTAAATTGGAAGAAAATCATATATATTCATTTGTAAGAAGATTTTTCTGCCCGTGTTTAATTATTTGTCAAGGATCGTCGCCGCAGCTCTAGAACACATTTAAAAGTGCTTTATATTTATATTTGCTGCTAGAAGTATGTACAGATAAGGGCTAAAAATACAGGCTTTATGTGATTTAGCTTAGTTTTGCACTGTCCGGGATATCAAAATGCGTGTTTGCGGTTAGAAATCTGGCCAGGTGACAACCCATTATACCTAACATAACTTTTTAGCAAATGCATTCACCTACTGTGGCAGAAAAAGTATTTAACAAATGAAAGGAATAGGCAGAGTGGGAATGCATGGGGTACTGGAACTAGTGAATAAACAGTGGTGGCTCACACAGGTAAACGTAGAGGGGCGGTGGGGCGGGGCGGGGTGAGGGTAGTGAAATTCGACATACAATGGAATAGTGAAAAGTCTGCGATGCGCGAGCGTAAGGTAAGTGGTTTTATTTATTTATTTACTTTTCACTATCCCATCATGTGTCAAATTCCACTACCCCCCCACCCCGCCCCTGCCCCGCCTTACCACCCCACCCCTGCCTCACCACCCTGCCCCTGCCTCGCCTCACCGCCCCACCGCGCTTACCTGTGCGAGGCGCGACTGTGAATATAAAAGAAAGCTTCCTTAGTATGTAAATAGTTTTAAAGTCCTGTGAAATGCTCAGATGAGGCTGAGATAAAGCGCCAGCCACTGCCTATACAGCCCACAGCAGCTCCAGCTCTGTGTGCGTGTTCTGAAGCTGCATCAGCCCGGGCAGAGACACATGATGGAGGAGTGGTGGGGGGGGGGAGCAAAAGGCCTTTTAGCCATATGGGCGTTGCGCGCCTATTTGTTGTGCTCACAACCGACTGCAATATCCATTGGCTGCAGTTTTTTCACAGAACAACACGGGGTGGAAGGTGGTGCGAACCACCCATTTAAAGAAAGAAGGCTCACAGAGCAGCTTATGTATTGTAATTTGCATACTCCAAAGGCCCTAACCCGGAAATGCAACGCAGACTACAAATAAAACATTCCATAGAGATAATAGCTGTACCTTTCTTTACCAGCCTGTTCAGTCCTCGCTGGGGATAGGGAAATCGCTGGAAAACTTCATATAGCCGGATGTAATTGCAGAAGCATGCAGGAAACATGCACTAGAAAAAAGACAAGCTGGCTTAAGTGGTGGGAAAATGTGGAAACGACCCACCTTAAAGGCCTCTAAGGCATACGTTACCGGGTGCGTGGCATCATGGTTTCTCAAAGGAAAGTCCAACCAGACAAATCTAATTTACTCTGGAGAAGAGATAAAGAGAGCAATGCATGGAAAGCTGATGGCTGTGTTCTGCTTAGATTTCAATAAAATCTCTAATACTGTTCTTAGTCCTTGGTCTGGTGCTCACTTTAATGCACTTTTTAGTGGCATGGCAGAGCACCTGGAAGGTAAGGTATGACTAGTTGCAGATACACGATGATCAACAAAGAGAAAACCTTATTAGGAAAAAATAAGTAATTGTGCGACAGAACTGGCGGAGTATTCTAAGAGGGGGTAGCTAAAATGTAGTATATTCAAAATACATCCATGCATGTAGTCTGCATGAATATTGGACAATATTGCCCGGTGGAAGGTGGGGTATCAAAGGCCACTCATTAAAGTGTTGTGGCTCTCTGCTCAGGGTGTTAACAATGGTTAATACGCTGTGCCGAAGGCATTAATCACGTTAATCATTATTCCCCCAATTATGGGTCTGAGCCCGTGGTGACAGCACATAATTGAAGGGAAAGAGAATTAACAGGTTATAATGGCCTACGGCATGTGAGCAAGAAGACATTTAGCATCTGTCCCTTATTTTGGCCAGAACAGGCAGATAACACATTCATTGTCTGGATCTGCTCTGTGCCCCCGCCACTGAAGCCAGAATCCAGGCAAAAAAAAGTAGTTAGCACCAGCATTTTAACCATTCTGATTGGCTGAACCAGTTTCAACAATCCTTATTGGATGTAATTGGAAAGACTTAGCGGGCCTTCATATTTATTATTTTAAATTGGCTAAGAAATGTGACAATTCATTTATGAAAGCACATATAACATAGTAGAGCATAACAAGAGGTACAATCATGACAAAGGAAGGAGCTGTTTTTCAGCTGTTACTGCCAGTGACTTGCCTTTGCATAGAGTTTTGATTTACATTCTGTAGGTCTCACATGGAGCACTACATATGGGATACTCGTCTTTCAATTGTATGTTATAAGTGTATCACAAGTCACTGGGGAGTTCTGTCGCCATATAAAAGCACAAGGCCACGCTTTATGAGGCCACAGAACTCTGATGAGACTTGTAATATCCTTTTTGAAGTGTATTTGGGAGTACATTATTCCATATAGCTAGGGGGTCTTTCTATTGCCCGGTGTCTAAGAGAGTGCGCTTGTTCTAGGTAAGATTTGTGTTTTTACTTCTGAGACTTGTAATTTGTTTTTTGTTTTGTAAAAATAGGAATGTAAGTTCCTAAATGAAAAGTAAAAAGTAGGTCTGTATATAGGCCCAATTGCTAAGTGTGTTCTCAATATTTTAATAATTTAAAGTTAAAGACTCTTGTGGCCTTGTGCAGTAAGATGTTATGCAGGACAATGGTTGTAGGATGTCCGAGGGCCTGAGCATGCGCTGTACAAATAATTACTATTTCCCACAGATCTACATACATTGTCTCATATGTACAGTGAGAGAGGTAGGTACGGGTGGGTGGACAACATGGCGTCTTGGCCCATGTTGGAGTGCTGCTTGAAAATGCAGCAAGACTCCTGTCACAGCCACCACCTCTAACAATACATCACCTACAGGTCCAGCTACGTATGGGCTACTACTTGCAGGTCGTGCACCCCTCTACCTAATGGTCATTGAAAAAGGGTCAGATTCAAGGGTAGGGTGCCCACCAGCCATGAAGGCGAATTGAGGGCAGTGTCTGTAAAAATTCAGGACAAATGTTCAAAATTCAGGACAGAAATTCAGGACAAAGGTCAGTTTTACAGACACATCTGGGTAGTTCAAAAAGTAATATAAAAGTAAGTAAATCGATATCCAACACAAATACAAGGCAGAGTAGCTTTATGTTCTTTTGTTGGTAAAATACAAATGAGTACAAACATCCATGTTAATGCACTTGTTTAAAGCTTAAAAAACGAGGAAACATATATACGTTAAGCTGACATAAGGAACAGTTGTCACACGATTTTATCCCTTTCCCATGAATGGTAGTACCAGAAGAAGTGCTCTTTTGATGAACATGGACTTCCTGCTCATCAGCAAAATGTTGGGGGGCATGATAAATGTGTGTGTCTGTGTGTTTCTGTTCTGTAAGGTGAACCACCATGAACCCCTGCCCGGATTGACCCACCTGCATGTGAAACCCTGCAAACATGCAAATCTAGCGAATGAGCTGTGGCATAATCCTGCCCATATAAATGCCATGGTTCATAAACTGCTCTGTGATCTAGAAAAGTGCACCAAGGGCCATATTATGGATGCAGTGCATTTTCTAAGGACATTGCCAACTGTGCCTAGTCATGGGACCCAGGATACAGGCTGCAGGCATCCAATGATTTGGACAAGAAAATGCCAACTTTCTAAAAGTGAAAATTTCAGAATTGTGAATTAAAATCCAAATCCAACTCTACCATTAAAGAGGGTTTTAAATGACAATTCATTTGAGTGCAAACATTGCATTTCTACCTGTTCCCCACCAAAAGTTATCACATAATAAATATAATAAGGTAACCCAACGTTATCTAGAGGAGAGGTATGCTTTGCAGTAGTGAAAAAAGAATGTAAGTGTTTTTCACTATCAGGGAATGTAAAACTTAAACGTGCACGGCCAACTTTTTAAATGCTCTTTACCCTGCCCTAAGTGCTGTTAAGGGCTTACAGTATGGGTGACTGATATGTATTAAAAAGGAAGACTTAGGTCTGGCAAAATTTTTATTTTGCAATGTCAAAATGGCATTTTAAAACTGCACCCAGGCTCCAATGGTAGGCCTGAGACATGTTTTAAAAGAGCTACTTAACTGGGTGTCCCAATAAGTGCTGCAGGCCCACTAGTAGCATTTACTTTACAGGCCCAGGGTACATGTAGTACTACTTTACTAGGGACTTATAAGTAAATTAAATGTGGCAATTGGTTGTAAGCCAATTTTGACATGTTTAAAGGTGAGAGCACTAGCACAGTAGCACTGGTTAACACTGGAAAAAGTACACAGAGCCTTAACGCCAAGAAAAATAAATGTCCGCAAAACAGGAGGGGAGAAGGCAAAAACTTTGGGGAAAAACCACCCTAAGGCTGTCAAGTCTCACATGTATCTTTCTCCAGCTGAAAGTGGGGGGACTTGCCACCCTCACGGGAGTTCCCATCACTAGGACAAAAGAATTTGGATAGACCATCAGCATTTGAGTGGTCTGAACCAGGGCGGTGTTCCACCATATAGCCCATTCCCTGTAGGGAGATGGACCACCTCAGCACTTTGGGATTCTCACCCCTCATTTGCATGAGTCGTTTAAGGGACCTGTGGTCTATTTGAAGCCAAATGTGAGTCCCAAACAGGTATGGGCTCAGCTTATTCAGTGCCCAGACCACAGCAAAGGCTTCTCTTTCAATAGAACTCCACCTCTGTTCCAGGGGGCGTAACCTCCGACTTATGAAGGCTACAGGTTGGTCTTCTAGGCCCTCATTCAACTGTGATAGTACAGTCCCTATACCATGCTCTAAAGCATTAGACTGCACTATGAATTTCTGGGAGAAGACAGGCTCCTTGAGCACAGGTGCCGTGCACATGGTGTCCTTGAGGTTGTCAAATGCTCTGTCCAGATCACTTTCTTGGGCTACTTCCTTCTTCTCTGTTAGCTCAGTTAAGGGGGTAACAATGGTGCCATGCCTGTAACAAACCTTGTATAGTAACCAGCGGTAAGTGGACATAATATTGACTTTTTAATGTCGACATACATTAATATCGAGTTTATTATCGACAGTACTAAATATCGACGTAATGTATATCGATGTTCAAAATATCTTTCTTTAGTGTTGTAAAAAATATCGAAGTTTGAAATGTCGACTGTCAAAATATCGTTATGTGAAAATATCGTTATAGTGGTTTTTATTATGTTTAATGTTTGTTTTTGGTATAATATTAGTTAATTAATATTATAAAAGTATAATTTGTATTTTAATTTTTAGGAGCGGGATGTTGGGTTTATAGGGGATAAGGGTGGAGAATGATTTAAAAAAATTGATTTGAATTTTTAAATAAATTCGAAATTTATAAATTTAATTTAAAAACGTTTTTTTAGGAGCGGGATGTTGGGTTTATAAGGGATAAGGGTGGGGAGTGTTTTAAAAAAATAGATTTTAAATTTAAAATAAATTCGAAATTTATAAATTTAATTTAAAAATGTTTTCTTAGGAGCAGGATGTTTGGTTTATAGGGGATAAGGGTGGGGAGTGTTTTAAAAAAATTGAATTTTAATTTCAAATAAATTCGAAATTTGTAGATTTAATTTAAAATTGTTGTTTTAGGAGTGGGATGTTGGGTTTCTAGGGGATAAGGGTGGGGAGTGTTTTAAATTATTTTCAAATTTGTTAAAAATATAAAAAATTAATTAAAAATTTTGAATATAATTTATGATTGTTTTTTTAAAAATTTAGAATCAAGGTGTGTAATTTCGTAAAATGTTTGTTGAATTGTAAATAAAAAATTAAAAAATATATTTTTGAGGAAATACATTTTTAAAAATTGCTTGTAAAATATTGTGTTGAGTGGATAAGTTTAATACATTTTTAGTATAACATATGGATTATTATTATTTATTAATATTTAATAATAACTTTTTTGGGAGTTTTAATAATTAAGAGATATTATTTGTGTTTTATAATAATTATATATTATAAATTGTTAATAATATTTAATATTTTTTTAGAAATTAAAAAACTAAAACAATATAGTAATATGGCTGAAATATTATATTTTAAAATATGTATTATGTATAATAATAATTAAAAAAAAATGATAGGGGAAATATAGTAATTTTGAATGTTTATTATTATGTCTACAATTTTTGAAAATACATTTTTATGTGTATTATATTTTAAAAAATATTCTGAGTAATGAAATTAAATATTGTAAATTTTAAAAATAGAGAATATTAAAGGAATTGTGTTTTATGTATAGTATATTCCATGATGTGATATTAATTGGAGTGGGAACAGTAAATTATATAGGTTTAGTGTCCAGCACCTTCCCTGAGTTAATACTAACTGGAGTGGGAATTGTAAATTAATAATGTTTAGTGTCCAGCACCTTTTTTAATTTAATGCTAACTGGAGTGGGAATAGTAAATTAATTATGTTTAGTGTCCAACACTTTCCCTGATTAAATACTTACTGGAGTGGGAATAGTAAATTATATAGGTTTAGTGTCCAGCACCTTCCCTGAATTAATACTAACTGGAGTGGGAATAGTAATTTAGGGGCTCATTAGGATGGCGGAGGGACCGCCACCGCCGGGCCGGCGGTGGCGGTCCCTCCGCCTTCTGACTCCTGTTTCCCCCGCCACATTAGGATGGCGGGGGAATCGCTTTGTGACCACGGCGGTCACAAAGACCGCCCTCCACGCATCCGCCACAGGCAATCGTCACGATTGCCTGGCGAAGCGGTCAGCATGGGTAAAATGACGGTGATGCCTAGCAGTCACCGCCCGCCAGATTACAATGCTGGCATCAGCCAGCCTTTCCATGGCGGTTCCACTGCCATGGAAAGGCTGGCGGAGGCTGGGTTCGGGGGCCCGTTGCGGGCCCCCTCTTTGTGGGGGGAAGGTGTGTGGGCACTAGGGGGGTACCCATGGTACCCCCCTACATTTCCATGCACAAGGTGGCAGGCACCGTGTGGTGCCTGCCACGCTGTGCATGGAAATGCACTATGTGGCATTTTGGCATTGCGGACGGTGCTGCAGCCAGCAGCACCGTCCGCAATGATCAGGGCCCTGGATGCACCCGCAATAGTGGCGGGCACATCCTAATACACACAGCGGGACCGCCGCCTTACCGGCGGGCAGTCCCAGAACCGCAACGATGGCAGGCGGACTGATGTCCGCCCCCATTGTAATGAGCCCCTTATATAGGTTGAGGGGCCGATTCCGATTCGGGCCGGAAATCACTCCGACCGAGCCGGACCCGGAGAGATTTCCGACCAAATTGGACCCTGGCAGTCCGACCGAACGAGTACGATGCGCACGCATGCAATCGGACTCGAGTCGGTCGGACTCCCATTGAAGTCAATGGGAGCCGGACGTACAAGGCGTACGTGGGCTCCCATTGACTCAATGGGTGCGAGGCGAACAAGGGTGCCCCCTACAGTGGGTACGCCTCGAAGCGACTCGCGGCGTACATGCACAGGTAGGGGGGACCCTTGGGTCCCCCTGTGTGCGACTCGCGTGGCTAGGCGTACAGGGGGGTCCGACACGGACCCCCAAAGTGCGGCTCCGACTGCTCTTTCGAGCCGGACGGCACGAGTCGGTCGGACTGCTCGCGGCGCACATCGTACTTGCCCGGCCGGGGAGCGTCTCAATCGCGCGGTGCGAGTCGTGTCCGTGCGAGTCGGTCGGAGCGCGTCGGACCCGCGAACAAGTCGGTTGGCAATTTCGCGTGCGCTCGCATCGTACTCGCTCGGCCGGACGCACGTACGAATCGGTCGGGAAAGAGGGCTCCGAATTGGATCCGGTTCAGCCGAATCTGATTCGGTGCCCTACCGGCCGAGATCGGAATAGGCCCCTTAGTGTCCAGCACTTCTGTGCATTAATACTAACTGGAGTGGGAATAGTAAATTGTATAGGTTTAGTGTCTAGCACCTTCCCTGAATTAATACTAACTGGAGTGGTAATAGTAAATTATATAGGTTTATTGTCCAGCATCTTCCCTGACTTAATACTAACTGGAGTGGGAATAGTAAATTATATAGGTTTAGTGTCCAGCACCTTCCCTGACTTAATAGTAACTGGAGTGGGAATAGCAAATTAAATAAGTTTAGTGTCCAGCACCTTTTTTAATTTAATACTAACTGGAGTGGGAATAGTAAATTAATTATGTTTACTGTCCAGCACCTTCCTTGATTTAATACTAACTGGAGTGGGAATAGTAAATTATATAGGTTTAGTGTCCACCACCTTCCCTGAATTAATCCTAACTGGAGTGGGAATAGTAAATTAATTATGTTTAGGGGTCGATTCCGATTCGGGCCGGAAAAAGCACCGACCGACTCGGAGCCGGAATTTATTCCGACCGACACGTACCTGTGGTGCCCGACCCGCCAAGTACGATGCAAGGCGTGCAAAATCCGACCGACACGTACGGAACCCAAGCCGAACGACCGAGCCGCACGGAAAACAGCAATCCGGCCGGAAAAACACGCGAATCGAACCGACCGACACGCACCCCGAACAAATCCGACCGAAACGTACACGCGAACTCCAAACCGCAAAGTACGATGCAAGGCGCGAAAACCACGACCGAGTCGTACGGAGGACAAGCCGTACGACCGACACGCATACAAAACCGAGCCGAAGTAACACAAAACACCACGACCGACGCGTACGCAGCATAGAAAACTGCACAAACACAGCGTGAACGAAACGAAGAAGACCGTACGAGACAACTGCAGGGTCCGACTTGGTCACAAGAACGTTTCCAACATGCACAGACAGTACAAAGGAAAAATTACACAAAAAAAGGCCAAACAAGCAATTACAAAGCCAATAAATACTGGGGTGGGTGGGGACAGAGAACAAAGACACACCCACAACTCCACCCATATAAAGGACACAAATCCCAACCATGATCCTTTGCAAATGCCATTCTACTGCCAGCACCCAACAGACAGCAACCACACACCCACAGCTCATCCCTCACACAAGCCACACACCATCAGCACACCAACAAATACCTACCTCACATACACCCAGCAAAACACACACTCACACACCCTCACCTGCACACCAACACACACATCACTCACCATCACCACCCATCACCATGCCCCCCAAGAAGAATCACAAGTTCCTAGATTGTGAATTGGAAGTCATGGTAGACGAGATCCTCAGGGTAGAGCCACAGCTGTTTGGCACACTGGTCCAACAGACCCCCATCTCCCAGAAAACCAAGATGTGGGAGAGGATCATCAACAGGGTGAACGCACAATCACCATGTCTGCGCACAAAGACCGACATCCAGAACAGGTGGTATGACGTGCGCAGGAGGGTACAGGGACCTGCTCAAGAAAGACTACCTCCTGAGCCAATACACCGGCAGTGGCCCTCCTGCCAAGCCAGTATACCTCAGGCTCTGGGAGGAGAAGGTGCGGGCCATCCTTCCGCCAGTGAGCGTATATGGACTAGAGAACATCCCAGAGCCTGGTGAGTACACAACAAATGTACACAATATTCTGCCACAATACACACACACATCACTGTCAAGGGGAGAGTCAAACCATGCACTCATAGCAATTACACAGCAACCAGAACAGAATCATCCCAAAATGTGTATGTCAGTCAGATAAACACAACACATGCCATCTCAAAGTTACATTTAACCGTGTCATCACATGTACAAACACAACTACAACTACAGCTAGGCAGTGGCACAAATAGAACTAACAAACACATCCAGACATGTAGCCACCACTACAACACCAACACACAGTGAAGACCACTGAAAGAAAGGAATTCTGTGTATGCTGGGCAAGTCAGTGTAGCCAATAGCATCATGGGAGTCGTAGTCACACATATTGCCCCCCCACAACTGTCCCATCAACACCACCATGAACCATGCGCACATCACAGGGAGTGGAAAAGGACTCACAAGATGGCTGACACTGGCTACTGCTGTGGGGAGCACAAGGCCCTGCTGGCAACTGTGCAACAACCAACAGCAGGACACCACTGACTGACATCCTGAGAGACAACTTCCACTCCCTGCAATGGAAGCACGTTCCATGGTGGGATATCTGGCTGGGTGGGAAGGAGGACTCGCAGCACTGACCATAGTCACAAGCACCTCCCTCACACACACCCTCAACACATACTCCACATAACCCACCTGGGAGAATGCAATGCCACACATCCTAACTCAAGATCCCACAAAGAACCTCCACCCTGGGTTATGTCGTGTGAAGCACAGGGACACTCTTGGGACTTTCAGCCAAACAACTGCCAGGACAACACTCCCAGCCATCCTGTCAGCACAGGCAGCCCACCCCACAGGGAAGCAGAGTCAAAAGGAAGGAAGGATGGGCATGCTGGGAAGGGGGTGGAGGCAATAGCATGATGGGAGTCGTAGTCACAGCTCTACATCCCCCACCACATGGCCCAGCAAGCTCACACTCACGCATGCACATCCCACAGAGAGTGGAAAGGCCCATCAAAGATGTCTGACACTGTTGCTGTGTCGTGGGGATCACAAGGGCATGCTGGGAACTGCACACCAACCAACAGCAGGACACCACTGTCAGCCATCTTGCCATTGCTCTCACACCCACACACACTGAACTCCCCACAAAAGCAAGTAAGTATGGGAATGCTGGGAAGTGGGGTGGAGGCAATAGCATGATGGGAGTCATAGTCACAGACATAGCTCACCCCCACAACTGTCCCATCACCACCACCCTGAACCATGCTCACATCACAGGGAGTGGAAAACGACTGACAAGATGGCTGACACTGGCTACTGCTGTGGGGAGCACAAGGCCCTGCTGGGAACTGTGCACCAACAAACAGCAGGACACCACTGACTGACATCCTGAGAGACAACTTCCACTCCCTGCAATGGAAGCACGTTCCATGGTGGGATATCTGGCTGGGTGGGAAGGAGGACTTGCAGCACTGACCATAGTCACAAGCACCTCCCCTCACACCCCCTCAACACAAACTCCACAGAACCCACCTGGGAGAATGCAATGCCTCACATCCTAACTCAAGATCCCACAAAGAACCACCACCCTGGGTTATGTTGTGTGAAGCACAGGGACACTCTTGGGACTTTTAGCCAAACAACTGCCAGGACAACACTCCCAGCCATCCTGTCAGCACAGCCAGCCCACCCCACAGGGAAGCAGAGTCAAAAGGAAGGAAGCATGGGCATGCTGGGAAGGGGGTGGAGGCAATAGCATGATGGGAGTAGTAGGCACAGATATTGCTCAGCCTCACAACTGGCCCATCAACACCACCCTGAACCATGCTCACATCACAGGGAGTGGATAAGGACTCACAAGATGGCTGACACTGGCTACTGCTGTGGGGAGCACAAGGGCATGCTGGGAACTGCACACCAACCAACAGCAGGACACCACTGTCAGCCATCTTGCCATTGCTCTCACACCCACACACACTGAACTCCCCACAAAAGCAAGTAAGTATGGGAATGCTGGGAAGTGGGGTGGAGGCAATAGCATGATGGGAGTCATAGTCACAGACATAGCTCACCCCCACAACTGTCCCATCAACACCACCCTGAACCATGCTCACATCACAGGGAGTGGAGAAGGACTCACAAGATGGCTGACACTGGCTACTGCTGTGGGGAGCACAAGGCCCTGCTGGGAACTGTGCACCAACAAACAGCACAACACCACTGACTGACATCCTGAGAGACAACATCCACTCCCTGCAATGCAAGCACAGTTCCATGGTGGGATAACTGACTGGCTGGGTGGGAAGGAGGGCCGGCTGTCAACCAAATACAACCAATGCAGACCATGTTCACACCCCAACAAATACATAGAAATGCCCAAATAATGCAGGACAATGTGCCACACCAATATCAACCCCTGACTGTGACGACTTAGGACAATGCAATGTACAGGCCCGCACCCAGAGGCACAGTCACAACTGTCAGGTGTGTCAACCATTGATGCCTGCAGAAACATAACATACATTGTGTGTGTCTCCCAAAAACAGGTGATGATGGGGACACAGCAGCAGACGCTGAGGAGTCCCAGTCCCAGGCTCAAGAGGATGCGGAGCTCACTGGTGTCGTACAGCCTCTGCCCTCCTCGGACGAAGAAGACCAACCTGGCACATCCGGTGCAAGTCAACATGCAGCACCAGCAGGACCACCAGCTGCAGCACCAGCAGGACCACCAGCTGCACCCCTGCACCCACCCCTCCAACGACTGTCACCACAAATACCATCCCTGCCGACATGGACAGAACAAGGAGCAACACCAGCACAGGGACCCTGGACCAACGTGGGGCCATGGACACCACCACCACCACCAACCCCCAAGGGGGACCAGGGTCATCTGTGCGTGCCACTGCACGCACTGCACATGTCGGCAGGGGTGGTGGGAGGGGTGGGAGACAGAGGTCGCTGCTTGCAGAGGTTGCTGGTGTGCATGATGACCCACAACTGGTACGCATAGCCGATGCGTACCAGTCCAGCACCGGAGATCTCAGCCAGGTAGTGGGGCTCCTCAGAGACATGAAACAGCAGCAGGCTGCCCATCATGCCCGCTTGGACTCACACATGTCCCGCGTGGAGTCCAAGTGGGACGCACTGCAAGAGATGACGGCGGTGCACAGGGACATTTTACAATGCCTCCGCCAGATGAACAGCAACCAGTCCACACCTCCCTGTGTGCCAACAACATCTGGTGCTGAACAAACTGCAACTGCCACAGGGAGGGAGGATGACTCTGGCGGAGAGTCCCCTGCACCGCAGCAGCCTGTACTTCGAGGGGCCCCCCCAAAGAAGAGGGGTCGTCCGAGGAGGGGCAAGTGAGAGGCCGATGGCCAAGCGCAACTCCCAGGAAGCCTGAACCTGTTCTGGATGTTCACCTTTGTGCACAGACTGTTCACCCTGTTGACGGCAACACAACTCCCACACATTGCATGGGGAGTACAAGTTGGACCAATGTCTCAGACAACTGTGGCCCCGATACTGGGGATTTTGTCTACCAGGACTTTCAATTCACCTAGGAACTTCTGATTGCAAGATATATGTACAGCACTACCCATCCTATGCACTATTCACACAAATGTATCACAATAAACACACTAATACACCATACTTGCCTCTGTTGTGATTCCAACGTGGGTGCTGTTATGGGGATGATGAACTGCAAAATTACACTGTGTATGCGAACTGCAACAGCAAGTACAACACAGGCATGTGAGTAAAGGCAACGTGACACATATGAGGGAGACACACCACCAGGGCTACACAACACATACACACCTAGGCCATCTGACTCATTGCCTACACTGATGTTGCCAGGGAAGACGGTGCAATGCACAGACACCACACCTATTCCCAGTTGTAGTCAAGTAGCCCACAGGTGCAGTAAGCAAATGGCAGTCAAATGTGTGACCACAGACAACGCACATCACAAAGTGAAGCACAGGTTTATTACACAGTTGCAACATGTCGTAACCACTACAGATGCAAGGTAATCCCACCTGGCAGCGGGCACACAGTCAACAACTGTAGAAGGAAGGAAGTCCATGGGTGTGGCGCACATCACCTGTAGGGACACAACAGCTACCACCCTGGAAGTACAATCACGTCGTCGGTGGACACAGTTGACCAAACGAATCTGAAAGTACCCTGTGAAGGACAGAAATGACACACAGTCAAAAGCAATGGAGAACAGGACAGAACAGCAAAACTCATGCACAATACATGTTACAAGATACCCACCCAGAACCAAGTTAGCATGTCAACACTGTTGGGGAGTACAGACCACCTGTAAGCACACATCGCTACACACATCCAGTCAAGTAGCCCATGGACACACTCCAACAGCACCAGAGCACCACCTACACATATCATGCCAACTCACATCATTGACATGACACCTCAGGATACTCACATTCAGCTAAAGAAGTTGGTGATGAGCTGTGTGCGGACATCACCCTCATCATCATCATCATCACTGGCATCGTGGTCCAGGCCAGGATCCTCCACAGGTGGCGGATGTTGGTCATTGTCATCCTGGATGAGAGGCAACTCCTTCCGCACTGCCAGGTTGTGGAGCATGCAGCAGACGATGATAATCTTGCACACTTTCGCAGGGGCATATGGGAGGGACCCTCCTGTCTTGTCCAGGCAGCGGAAGCGGCTCTTCAGGAGACCAAATGTCCGCTCAATCACTCTCCTGGTCCGACCATGTGCCTCATTGTAGCGCATCTGGGCTGGTGTCACAGGGTTCCTGAGGGGTGTCAGCAACCACGGCATGTTGGGGTATCCCGAGTCACCTACGGACAGACAAGTGCACATTAGCTGACTTGGAAAAGTGGGCGGAATACTACAGATCAGATCACACACAATGGCACAAAGTCAGTACACACCGACAAGCCAGGCACGCTGGTTCTGCATCTGTGCCATCATCCTGGGGATGCGACTACTCCTCATCACAAAGGCATCGTGTGCTGAACCAGGGAAACGGGCACACACGTGTGTGATGGTCATATCTGCAAGACACACCACCAGTGCATTGACCGAGTGGTAGTGCTTGCGGTTACGGTAGGCCTGCTCCTGGGCCTGTGGTGGTACCAAAGCCACATGTGTCCCATCAATGGAGCCAATGACATGCGGCATCCTCCCCAGGGCATAGAAGTCACTCTTCACGTCAGTGAGTCGTTGCAGTCTAGGGAAATAGATGTACCGGTTCAGGAATAGCAACATTGCCACCAAAACATCGCGGAGCACACGGCTCAACATGGTCTGTGACATCCCACCAGCAGTCGCCACAGTATGTTGGAAGGTACCGGTGGCAAAGAAGTGTAGGGCTGCCATCACCTTCACCTTGGGGGTCAGCGCTGTAGGATACGGCCGGCCAGGCTGCAAATGTGGGGCCAACTGCACTGCCAAATCCTCAATCAGCTGCCTGGTGAAGCGGTACCGTCGGATGCTGTCCCGTTCCACCATCGTTGCCAGGTCTGGGAATGGTCGATGGACAGCAGGAGCCCTGCAGTGCAGAGGAGAAGAAAGCAAGATTGTCAGTCAGCCCACATATGCGGCATTGAACACACTCAATATCCCAACATACATCATTATGAGGCACAACTACATGAAGTGTGCAGTTCCGTAAGGACATGTATGGTACATACATGGCCAACATCTGTCATCACGGTTCAACAAGTGGCATCAATAAGTCCCAGGTTGGCCCATTGGATATCATGAGGCCGTGTCACAGTTCCCATCTCCTGCTGCCGTGTCACAATCACCCCCCACAGTGACATGTGAGGACAGATGTGCCCCAGGCATCACAGCTCAACGACAGGTACATTCCCAGGGACCCTGTATTGCCACATGGACACTGGCATTACATGGAGTATCATGTATACACCACAGCAAAACAACTATGACCCCCACAGGTAGTGGTCCCACTTGCCACTGCAGGACAGACATGGACGTCTGTGACACACACACGCACAACATCAAAGTCCATGCACACACAACGTGGATGTGGAGACTGTCTCCCATTGTGCACATGAAATCAGAGACATTGTAAACACTACATGCACACAGACTGTGGAGGACCATCACTATTGTGCCACTGGGACACCCTGGCTCAAACATACCGTCCCACATGGGACTCACGGGGTATGTGACATGACATACACATACACCACCGTGAAATGTGACCATGGCACATGCACAGATATGAACAGTTGCACATCACAGTGGTCATGTACACGTAACACCCAGGATCCTGTCCCCATGAACACGTGCACAGCCTGGGGGTGGCTGCCCCCAGGTGACACCCACAGGACAACATGTACACCAACATACACACAATAGGAAATGCAGCCTTACATGCCTTATCATACAGTTTGGACAGGCTGTCGTGTTGTAGGTGTGCCCCTCACTCCCTGGGAGCTATCTGTGGCTGGCATATGTCCATCTGAGACAGGCATGGTGACATATGCCAGTCACTTGTACAGGGATGCGTTGAACAGCAATGGACCGATCGGTGCACCCGGCCGGCCCATTGCATTCACTGTGTGCGGGTACGCGTTGTACCCCTGTACGCGTTGTACACACAATGGACCGATCGGTGCCCCCGGCCGGCCCATTGCATTCAATGTGTGCGGGTACGCGTTGTACCCCTGTACGCGTTGATCAGCAATGGACCGATCGGTGCCCCCGGCCGGCCCATTGCATTCAATGTGTGCGGGTACGCGTTGTACCCCTGTACGCGTTGATCAGCAATGGACCGATCGGTGCCCCCGGCCGGCCCATTGCATTCAATGTGTGCGGGTACGCGTTGTACCCCTGTACGCGTTGATCAGCAATGGACCGATCGGTGCCCCCGGCCGGCCCATTGCATTCAATGTGTGCGGGTACGCGTTGTACCCCTGTACGCGTTGTATCCGCAATGGACCGATCGGTGCCCCGGCCGGCCCATTGCATTCAATGTGTGCGGGTACGCGTTGTACCCCTGTACGCGTTGTACCGCAATGGACCGATCGGTGCGCACCCATTGACAATGGCCTAGCCTGGCAACGGACGCGTTTTCGAAATTCGAACGAGTCGGTTGCTGGAAATTCAGTTGGTCACCCACAACAATGTTGCAAAATCATGTATGTCATGAAGTTGAAGATTTGAAGGATGCTGTGGGCGTGTATTGGTGCTGCTATTCCATGGATTGGCCAGATTCAGAAGATGCAAACGACTTGGACCTATCACTTTGGACACAAGGGACAGTATCTGCCTCTCCAGCACATATATATTGCTGGCTGTTCCCCTGAGAGCTCACTTGCCTGCACTACATGCTCCAGGACGACATCTGCCACTGCACTGCTGCTGTCTCTGCCCCTCTGGACCCTGCAATGGCACGTACTGTGGAGAGAGCCCCAGCCTTCAGCCTTGAGGAGAACCAGGCCCTGCTGGACAGCCTACTTCCACAGTACAGCAAGCTGTATGGGACACCAGGGGAGCAGGTGAGTGTTCTGTGCACTGCCTTTCTGAATGTGCATTTTGTCTGACTAGCAAGGCTGAAAGTCTGCACGCCACTGGCTAGCAGGCTCACTGAGTAGTTGTCACCCCCATAGTGTGTAGTGACATGCACTGGACAGGTATGGTGCAGTGACAGTGCATTTGAACAAGGTTTTACTTCCCATGCAATGATACCATGTAGTGACGTCTGGCAAACTGTCCATGGGCAGCGTTGCACTGCCTGTGTACATCATGTGCCCCTGTGATTGAGACATGTATATACAACTGTGTCATGCACGGATATGTTGCATGTGTAGTAATGGCCTTTTCACTTTGTCATCCTGACAGGTTAATGCCCATCGGAAGCAGGAGATCTGGAAGGACATCGTCCGGGCTGTCCGGTCCGTGGGGGTCTACAAGCGCCGGATCCGCAACTGCCAGAAGAGGTGGCAGGACCTTCGGGGCTGGACCCGGAGGATTGCACGGGTCCAGCTGAAGCTGTCGCCTCCTCGCAGGAGGGGCGGAACACGGACCCTGACCCCCCACATGCTCCAGATCCTGACGGTGGTGTTTCCAGACCTGGATGGGCAGCTGAAGGCCAGACAGCAGCAAGGAGGGGGTGAGTCAAAGACTGCACTGTGAACTGTGTATTACATGCTATGTGCCCTCCTCTGGCCTGGTTAAACTGCCACAGTACAGCAGTGATGTTGTCCAGGAGCCATGTCCTCTATTGTGCACTGCCCACTCCTCATCTGATACCCAGGTGTGGCCCTTACATTCAGGGAATTGTGTCACTTGGGACTGTGTCCTTGCAGTTTGCTTCACTAAAGGTGGGGGACAGCATCTGTTTCCCTAACTCTGTTGTGGGCATCATGGGTGGGTCCATTGTTCACACAACGCCTGTGTTCGGACATGTAATCTGCGTGTTGCTTTGATATGCGGTCCACTTGCTGAGCTGAGCCACCACATGTGCCTGGGGTATGTGGCACACACCCATGCAGCGGGTGGGAACAATGTTTGGGCCCCAGGAGTGTGCAGATTACGTGTGTCACACATACATAGCCAGCTATCCACTGTCCAGGGCTCATCCCTCATTCATGTGGGGCAGGACAGTCATGCCTACTCCAGGCCATGCAATGCACTCTGTACTCCCACTCCCGTGTATCAGCTGACACATTGTGCGCAGTGATTTGACCCCTCAGGTGTCTGCCTCTGTGTCAGTGTGCTGTGGATTTGTTGCCAGGAC
>CAWUFW010023013.1:0-83787 GCA_963921515.1 Calotriton arnoldi | reverse complement strand
TGGCAACGTTGCCAGACGACGCTGTGTTGCTCTGATCATGGACCTGCGTCACCTTGCACAGGTGTGTGTACACATGCGTTATTCCACGCACATGCATCCAGAGCCCGACCGAAGGCAGATGTGTCCTCTGTTGTGGTGGGATATGTGAGCAATCCCCATGATGCAACAAGTTGTTGGGCCATGTGCTGTGGGTGGCAATCGGATGTGGCAGCAGGAACGTAGTTACTCGTCCATGAATGCCCGTGCTGCTTCATGTGCAATGTGTTCCAATAGTACGTCGTTGTCGTGTTCAAGGAACACCAGGGTGAGCCAATGCATTAGGTGGTCCGGGCAGGTATGCTCAGCCCATGCCATCTCACCGATCCGCAACACAGCCCAATTGGGGAGCACCTTGATGTGGTCACTGCACACGAGAAATTGTGCAATCTCCCATGCACAACTACCAATACATGCGCAGTATGTCAAGGCATCCCGTGCACGGCTGTTTCGGTTACACTCCTGTTCGTGATCCAACAGGGGGCGCAGACACAAGTCATAGTCCAATTCATCAACAGTTGTGTTGGATAGGCAGACATCCATAGGACACTCGAATGTGCATGTTCGGCAGTGGAACCAGGGCTGGACCCAGGAGACGTGGGCAATGCGGAAGCTGAGCCTGTAACTGATCCGCAGCACTGCCAGTGGCAGTACACCCAGTAAATGCAGCATACGTGCACGGTACTGTTTCACGTGACGGCGGTTGTGCATGTGCCCGGTATGGCCTGCCAGTGCGTTGGTGCGTCTCGTGCACAGGCACTCTTCTGGACTGCGGCAGTTGTGTGGAGGATATGCCACAGCTCCGAGCAATTATTCGAATGTGTGTGCAACGTTGTGGGTAGTGGTTTGCTGTTTCCGTGAGTGTCAAGGGCATCCCATGCGGGGGTACCACAGGCAGGGGCTTCTGTGTGTGGGCTGTGGATGAGTCGGATAGTTCATTTGCGGAATGCGTGGTGTGGGAGTCGTCCCCATCTGCCATTGCATCTCTATCAGGGTGTTCCAGGCGCGTTCTGGACCAAGATCAGGGGTGCAGGTGTCCTCCGGCCTTCGGCATTGGGACAATGGTGCTTTCATCCCTGATGTTTGTCTGACTGCTACTTGCGTTTTCGGGATGTGATGTGGCTTTGGCGCTGAGATTGGGACACGGCCTTGGGCTCATGGTGTATGGATGGCGATGCACACACACATGTTGGCATGTGGAGCCAGGTGCCCGAGCGGCCTTGCGCTGCTTGTGCTATCTCACTCCGTCTCTCTCCCTCGCTCTCTCCCTCTCTTTCCTTTGTTGTGCGCATGGCACACCTTCTTCTCTTGGATTTGGTCTTCCAGGCTGTGTGCTACGGATTGTCCAGTGGGGAGCAGCTAGGACTCATCCTAAGGGTTGTTTCTGCTTTTGTTGGTATGGTGTTTTGTGTTGGCTGATTGGATTGCTGTTTGACTGATTCTCCATTTTCGGGCCACGCATGTATGTTTATTTTCCGGCTTGTGTAACATCAGGCAAAATGTTTGTTTTGGGATTCGTGTTGTTGGTGTGCAATTTCTTAGTCAGGTGTTGGGAGTGGTCCCGGGAGGGGGTGTTCCGGGTGTGGGTTGGGGTCCTGGGGTGGTGGCGGTAGGTATTGTGGCCCTCTTGGGTTTACGGGCCGCATGATGGGTGGCTCCATGGAATCTGTTGCCCTTCCGATGTAGCCCTGGGCTGTACTCCCTTTGGTTTGCAGGCTGCCGTTTGACTTTAGACCAGGTCAGGGCAGGTGTAGATTTCATGGTGCTAACGAGTCTTATCGCCTATTTTGTGTTCTTATCGCCGATGTGGCTGATCGTTGTGAATGTTGAGGTGTGATATTGTCTCGACTTTTGGCATGGGAACGCCCACTCTGCATCTCATTAGCGATATTTGCGGGGGTCCTCTGTGGCGATGTTTTTTGAGGCTGCTATCGTGGGTAAACTGGTGCTGTGGGCTGTTTACACCGGCTTGTGAATGGGGAGGTAAATTTATCACAACTTTGGCTGCGATAAAGTGCCGTTAATTCGGCGATAGCTCCTTGTGAATATGCCCCTTTGTGTTTCCCTTTCTTTCCTTCCATTATTGGTCTCTCTGGATGGGATTAAATTTTTTCGAGTTCACAACTTTTAACAATATTCCACATTTCACAAGGTGTTTTTTCCCTTTTTAGCAATGGACCAGGTTCTTTTGGTTACAAACCGTTGTACTTTGATACAATCCTTGGTTTCATTTTGTCAGTTAATGCTTCCTTCAATCAACTTTGTTGTATTATATATTTGCAGGTACTTCTATTGCTTGCCACCACATGGCTTCCTGAAGAAGGTGCTGTGCCGGAAAGCACACAGATACATTGAACGTAAGCCACATAAAGATTGATTAAATATTAAATTCATTTATTGCATTGTTTTTTGATTATCAAATTATCCTTCGTTATTGATGACAACATCACCATCATATTTGTTGTACTCTGCTGTTTTAGGAGTGGGTGTTTTTTGTATGAATGAATTTATGAAAGTAATAGACAAAGGGCCTGATTACGAGTTTGGAGGTTTTGCCATGGATCGCCATGCCAGCGCCCCGCTGCAAGACTGCCAAACCTGTAGTGTGACTGCCTGCCGTATTCTGATTGGAATCCAGGTTGGCCGGTCCTGCAGAGGTGGTCCCACGGTGGTGG
Organism: Calotriton arnoldi; assembly: GCA_963921515.1. Taxonomy (NCBI): domain Eukaryota; kingdom Metazoa; phylum Chordata; class Amphibia; order Caudata; family Salamandridae; genus Calotriton; species Calotriton arnoldi. The sequence goes on along the minus strand of CAWUFW010023013.1, from coordinate 81,076 downwards.
GTATCTAAGGCACATAGGTGTGCCATAGACGTGTACCGCTGCGAGACTGCCCCAACCCATTCCTCCATGGGAAGAAATGCACGATGTTGCACATTTCTTTCAGTGCAGGAGCAGGGGGTGCAAAAATATAGGAGGGCACAACATGTGCCACCTGCAAGCCTTTTTTGTTGAATGTGTTCTATTTCAAATAAGTGTTTGTGATCTATATTATTTGAGTTGCCTTAGGTTTCTGTACATTGATAAATCTCTGATACTACATTTATTGCACAGAATCTAGAAAACATATTGTCCAAGTATCTAGAGCCTGGTTCACGGAGGTACTTACATGCAGTAAAGTCACAAGTGCAGAGTTTCTGCAATCGTGGCAGAGTCTCTCCACTCAGGAATGAATCTCTGCATTTTGGGCTGAATCTCTGCACTCGGGGCAAATCTCCGCACTGCAGTTATCAGTGTGGAAATTCCACCATAGACTCCACACTCTTAACTGTAATGCACGGAAGTACCTTTGTGAATCAGGCTGCTTGTGTATATTTGAGGGACTAAGAATTTTAGCCTAATTACCTGACTAGGGGGGATATTCACAAGAACGTGCGCTAAACACCCCCAAAAAATGTTAACGCAACTTTACACATCGCAGTCTATTGCGGGAAAATAACCCTGTGTTAACGTGGAATTCACGACACAGCAGTACCATGCGATATTCTCCCGAAAACGCAGAAAATGTCTGCGATACAACAACCACGACGGTGATAAAAACCCAAACCCCAACGCAAAAAATCATGCGATGTGCCAACCCGCGATGAGGAAATCAGCGATAAGAAGCGCCAGGCCTGCCATACACACACGGCAGGCGGGAAAATCACTACAAATTTAGAAAAAGCACACAAACACAAAATGACCAGCACCGAAGCACCATGGAGGCAGCCGGAGCAGGCGCAGAGGACGAGTGGAACCCCACAAGCACCCCGGACGACCCGCCTGGGACCTCGGGGACAGAGAAGGGCAAGGACAAGAAGAAGAGGAAGACGAAGTTCAGTCCGCAGGAGAATAGGATCCTGGTCACAGTGGTGATAGAACACCATCAACAATGGAATATGGCGGTCCATCGTGGACAAGGTGAATGCCGTCGGAGAGCACAAGAGGTCAATGGACGAGGTCAAGAGGCGATGGATTGACATCAAGCGCAAAACCAAGGAGAAACTCGCAGGCAACCAGAAGGCAGCAATGCAGACTGGAGGTGGGAGCCTAGCTCCACAGCTGGAGCTGGATGACATGGAGGAGCTGGTGTCGACAGTCATCAGTGTGGAGACCGTGGCAGGAGTCGGGGCACCGGACACTGCTCGACATGACACAACACAACAGCAACAGGGTGAGTGACCACCAGGTACTGGGGGGACGGGGGGAGATGGCCACAATGGCACACATGCACAACCAAGCAGAGCACAGTGCACACCCACAATGACTCTGGATCATGGCCCTGACCTACAGACTGTCACAATGTACATTGCCATGCTGTCTGAACGTGAACATGTACCATGCGGCTACATACATGTGGACACATTGTAACACAGCATCTCCCCTTCACATTGCAGGGGCACCGTCAACACCTCCTGCAGAGCAGTCTCAGCCTCTCTTCACTGATGACGAGGAGGACACAACTAGCATCGACACCCAAGCCCTCCAAGACATCATTAAACTCATCTGCCAATCACCTCCAGGACCAGGGCAGCCCAGCTGCATCGAGGAGACCCCACCCACTCCACAAACCACCCACCAGGAGGCACCCACAACCCCGGCTGTCTCCCAAGACCCCCCCGAACAACACATGGCCTTCCAACGCCATGTGATGGAGGTCCAGAGGGAGATGGCTGAGCAGGTGCGGGTGGGGTTCGACCTCATGGCTACCAAACTTGACGCCATCCATGGGTGTCTGAGTGCCACCAGGGACCACCTCCAGTCCCTAACGGACACCCACTGGCCACTCCATGTTCTCCAACTAGCCCTGGCTGACATCGCTGGAGTCATGACTCGGAGACAAGAACACCTGTCCACTCTGAGTGGCTCCAGCGATCTCAGCCGTGAGACGGCACACATGCGGAGGCTCATGGAGGACATGGTGTGGATGGAGGTGGAAAGGATGGCAACCACCGCTGCACATCAGCAAAATATAGCTGGGATCTACCATGCCCTGCAGATCCTCATCATGGCATTGCTGCCACAAGGTGTGGCGCAGATGAATGCTGCTGCTCCTACATCATCCACATCTCCGCCCCCTGGTGTGTCAGTGCCTCACAGTGCGGCAGGCATTTCCACTCCGGCACCTGATGTGTCACTACCACACAGTGCGGCTGACAATCCACCTCCGGCCCCTGATGTGCCAGTGGCACACAGTGCCATAGGGGGAACTGCACCACCCACAGGTGGGGCAGAGCACACATCCGAGGACGAGGATGTGGATGGGCTTGAGATCAGGAGGAGGCATTAGCATTCATGTCCGCCACCTGGCCTGTTGCTTCTTGGTGCCGCACATGGCCCCATGACCTTCCACTGACCCCCGATACACTCTGCTGCACTCACCTTTGCCCTCGACATGGACTGCCATAATCTGTTTGGTGACCAATGACACGGCGACCAGACTGCGGACTGTACCCTTCCTCTTCCGCTGTACTTGTCATTCCCCGATGGACCCTGGCTGGCCTTCCACGGGCCCATATTGTGAAGTGGGGTTGGCATGGCCCTGTCCTGCTCCACTGCAAAACTCCACTGGATGTGCATTAAACATCCGGAAACGCACTGCTGTGTCATGTCTTTCATCATTCATGTATGAATGTGTGGATGAATGTAGGGTCAGTGATTCCCCCTAACGTCAATGATGCTCATCTGGTGGGATTCCAGTCACAGTGTGCTACATTGCCGATTGCGTTCCGGGTGCCGTAGACACTACAACAGGGACACACGCATTAGTCACTTCCTTGTCCGGACATGGACTGAACCACACCCAGCGCCCCCGAGTCATTGTTGAAAGCCCTGCGCTGGTCCGGCATACGCCAGGCCAGACCACTCAGCTTATGCTCCGAGGGGTGGGCCACATAGCTACAAGTCGCAGGTTTACACGCTAGTGGTCTGCAGGTCACTGGTCTAGTTGTCAGCATGTCACAACCCCTCCCTGAGGGCAGGTTTGCACACACACCACACCCATCCGGCACAGGCGTCACAGGCCATGTGACCCCGCCAATATAAGGGGCCGACAATGTCACATTCCCCACTGCCGGTGGTGACTGGATGACGGACGTTCCACGATTCTCAATCATAAAGGGCCCATGAGTTGTTGCGCACAGGGTTGGTGGCACCGGAAGCCTTGCGGCCGTCACGGGCCTACCACCACGTGGCGCTGATTGGGGTCGCACTGGGCTAGTGGCACCGAAATTGCTGAGCGGGAGTGCAGCCTGCGATGATGACGTGTGCACTGATGTGGTCTCTGCCATTGATGCCTCAGGACTCAGCGTCATGTGTGGGACCTGATGGGACGCGGTGTGGGTCCGCTTGATGTGGATCATGCCATGGTGGCGGAACCTGGGCCTGGAGCTTGCACGGGCACGTGGTGTGCCCACTGTTGGACACACCATTGGTGGCAGGTGAGCAGTGGGGCCTGGGTGCGCAGGTGCGGACAGCCAGCGCTGGCCGGCAGGAGTGGGTAGGGTGTGGCTGCATGTGTGAGCAGGGACGGACAGGCGCTGTTGCCGTGTGCAGTGAGATGGACTCTGCCATCATTGACTCTGGCCTTGTTTACAGATTGCAGACCTGGTGGCTTGCACTGTATACCGGCACGTGGTTGGAGATACACCGGTGGCAGCAGGTGAGCAGTGGTGCCTGGATGCGCAGGGGGGCAGTGTCCCTCACTTTCACTCTCTCTCTCTCCATTTCTTTCCTTCTCTCTCTCTCTTTCCCTTTCTTTCCTTCTCTCTCTCTCTCTCTCTCTCTCTCTCTCTCCCTATCTTTCCTTCTCTCTCTCTCTCTATCTCTCTCTCCCTTTCTTTCTTTCTCTCCTCCTTTCTCTCTCCCTTTCTTTCTTTCTCTCTCTCTTTCTCTCTCTGCCTTTATTTCATTCTCTGTTTCTCTGTGTCTCGCTCCTTTGCTGTGCGCATGACACACGTTCTGATTTTGTGCTTTCTTTTCCAGGCTGTGACGTCATGATTGTCCTGGACAGACCCGACAGGAGTCTTCCGCATTGGTGTTTTGTGTTGTATCTCAATAACATTTGTGGTTGTTACTTCAATGATGAGTGACTGTTTCTCGTTCTTCTGCCCACACATGTGTGTTTCTTGTTCTCATTGTGAGACATCATGCGCTTTTTGTGGCTCTTGTGTCAGTGGGTGTTGTGGCACTCATAAGTCTCCGTGCTGCATGGTCATTGTCTCCATGGCATCTGTGGGTCTTCAGATTTGGCTCTGGGCTGGGCTTCCTTTCATGATGCAGGTAGTCGTCCTGCTTAACACCAGCAGAAGGCAGGTGTTAAATCCCTGTTGCTACCGTGGCTTATCCCCTGTTTTTGGTTCGCATCGCAGATCTGGCAATTCTTTGTGGATGTGGTGTAGTGGTGTTTTTGTGTGTTTTTGCACGGGAACGCCTACTCTGCATCTCATTAGGGTTAGTTGGTGGTGTCACCCATGGAGGTAAATTTTGCGGCAGTTATCGCGACAATACTGGCGATGTCTGCAGTTTACACCCGCTTGTGAATGGGGTGTTAAATTTATCTCCACGTTTGATGCGTTAAGGTGGCGATAACTCGGAGATAAGTCCTTGTGAATATGCCCCTATGAGTTTAGTTGTTAATCATGCACCTGATAAATAATGATACCACAGGGTACATTGTTTTTTGGGTGTGATAAATAACATCTATTAGTAGTTTGTGGGGATAACATGCAGATTTTAATGTTTAACGCACCAAATTCTGCATGATACAGTAAATACCCTATGCTTTTCTCCCATTATATTTTAGCGGGTTTGACCTGCCAAAATTAAATGAAGGTTGAGTTATTATATGCACCCGATAATTATTGGATGCATTAAATACCTTCAAACTCATAATTCCAACCCATGCGTAAACATGGGGTTTCAACATGGGTCAGAATTCACAGAACTGCTCATATTGAGGCCCTAAGTGCTTTAGAGAAATGGGGTAGTCCTTTTAAATGCTGGTTATGTTAAATGTAGCACATTGTCAACATAACTGAACTTGAAATATCAAGTAAATGCAAACTCCAAAGCAAAGGTTCATCAGCACAATTTTACCAGGGGTGGAGTACTAATGGTGGTAGCGCAATAGCCCAATTTCATCAGGAGTGCAGTAACAGAGAGGAATACATTAATTAGTACCTTATGTTTTGAGGTCATATATGCATACCCCTATGTAAGAACATGCTAGGTATATCAAGCGAAACCTGGCATCAAGAGTCATGCATGCTTTCTGTTACTTACTCTCTGCACTTGAAACAGTTGTTTGGTTGTTTGATTCAAGTTTGCTATAAGTTGTACGCCTTGGGATCTGTTCCCACCCCTGCATGCCCCCCCCTCCCTCTGAGGCACCAATGATGCTTTAATTACACCTCCTGGACCACCACTTACTCATTTCTAGTTGCCAATACCCCCTGTTGAACAAGAACTCTGCCCGCCGACTCTTGAGCCCGCATTACTCTCCCCCTCCCTCCACTCCTCCTATGCTTCATCATGCCTACAGGCTCGGTGCAACCCATCTCATGCCAATTTGGACTCCTTACTGGAGGCCTCCCCACTGGAACCTATACAGGGGAGGAGGGCTGGAGACCACAGGTGCTATGGCCCTTCCCCCACATCTGCACTACCCTCGGAGCGCAGCAGCGCATACCGCCTCCCCAGCCCCTCCCCTCCTATCCCCTCCCACCCCCCTATATATGCATATATGAATCTAGTATTGGCTTTACGGCCACTCAATACTGCCTGCCCTGTGACCCGCTCGGAAGCCACCGGTGATATTCTGATCCTTCACCTCCCTCTGTTAGCATTATCCCCCAGCTCACCTTGCACCGCGGTACTATAGCCCCCACTTAGACATTGCTCTGTACTCCTGAAGGGCCCTCCCCTCGGAGCGCTGCGTCAGCTAGCCTAGACCCACGGTATAAAGTCCAGAGTCCCCAGTGCTACATAGACGATAGAAGCTAGTCTCTCTCTATTTATCCCTCCTCCTATCCTATCCTCTCCCGTTACACCTTATCTCTCCATCTCCTAGCTAGATTCACACGCCCCCCTTTACCCACAGCTGGCCCTACCGTCTCTTCTATCGTCTGTGCCACAACTCAGCTACAATAGACTTCAGCAGCCTCCCCAAAATACATTATACCCTCTGCGTGCCAGGGGGCACCCCACTAACCGTACCCTCCCCTCTCCCTCTGCTCCTCCTACCCAGGGCCTGGGCCTCTCCATCCTCTTCTTCCTCTCTCCACTCTGCCTCCACTACCTGGCGCCTGCCTCTCTGTCTTCCCCCCTCTCCTCTATTGCACATTCTCGAGCACCCCTCACCCTCAACACTTAGGCCCCATACTCCCCCCTCTCTTCTGCACATAATCTTCAGCCATCTTTCTCCCTATGCCTGCACGATGTACGCACCTGATTTCTGCTGCATTATAACACTATATCCACCCTGCTGGGACCCTAGCACAGGTATCCACAGCTCGTCAGCCATCTCAACCCCTGTCATGAGTGCCACACACCCTCTGCGTGCAGTCACCTGGAACATCAACGGCCTCACGCATTATATTAAAAGAAAAAAGATCCTTTCTTACCTCCAATCCAAGCGAGTGGATGTGGCACTGTGACAGGAAACACATCTAGATGCTCTGGAGTCCGACAAGCTATGCAGGGACTGGGTGGGAAAGGTGATTCACAGCAGCATGCAACAGAGAACCGCCACTGACAAAGGACCCCCCCGCAAATGCGGAGTGGCGATTCTCCTCCGCAAATCACGTCTGGTCACAGTGATAAAGACAGGGTCAGACCCGGGTGGGAGATATGTGCTCGCGCCAAACTACACCTAGGGGACAATCATGTTCGCGTGGGTTTGGTTTACTCTCCGACAGGTGCGAATAAAACGTTTCTCCTTCAGCTGAACCACCTCCTAATGGAAATAGATGCCTCACAATATCTTATAGGTGGGGATTGGAATCTGGTAAGGGACCCAGTTCTGGACAGAAGTGGGCCCATTAACAGGGGTAATGCTGCATACAGGGCCCTGATGGAGGACGTGCTGGTGAACAATGGTCTGGTGGATCACTGGCGCCTCAGCCACACAACAGATAAGGACTTTACTTTTGCCTCTTCAGTGCATGGCACACTCTCCCTGTTGGACTACTTCCTTGCTTCCCACGGAATGGTACACCTAATCCGGGAATCTCAAATAATGGAAGCAGCACTTTCTGACCATTCCCCGGTTCTCATATCACTGGAGGTAGGGCTGGTCCGTACGGGCTGTAAGCCCTGGCAGATGAGTATCCAGCGTCATTGGACCCCCAAAGGTAAGTCTCAGCTGAAGGCGCACCTTAAGGAATACCTGTCCGACAACGGAGAGTCTGTAGACTCCTGGAGAACCCTCTGGGCCGCTATGAAGGCCACCATCAGGGTCCAACTTGTGAGGGATGCAGCACAGTCCAACCGACAATCAGTTGTCTGACAGAAAGAACTGGAGAGGGACATTAGGTCCTTTACCCACCTATACACGGCCCGTCCTACATTGCAGCACTGCAGATCCCTGGATCAGGCTCGAATAGCCCTTAATAGTTTCTTCACCTCCAAAGCAGAATATGCCCTGCAGAGGATGAAAGGGAGATACTATGAGCAGGGGAAAAAGGCAGGTAGATTGCTAGCGGCGCAGCTTCACCAGCGAGAGGCGACCATGGGCATCCCTGCCATACGATCAGCAGGAGGCGTGACCCTTACACAACCTCAGGATATCGTGAACAAATTTGCCTCATTTATTCATCTCTATACACCCTGGGAGATCAGGTCGTGGAGGATAAATTGACATCCTTCCTCAGGGACGCGGATATACCCCTCCTATCGGACAAGGGTAGGGAGCTGCTGGACAGGGAATTCCTTCAAGGGATTTGTTTGAAATACTCTGTTCTATTGCTTTTGATAAATATTTTTTAGCTGCAAGAATTATTGATAAACTTGCCACAGAAATGTTATTCAAACATCTTTTATCTAAAAAATAATAATTTTGTTCCTTGTAAAAACATAAGGACCAATGAATCAATCACGGAACAATGAATATTCAAAACACGAGTATATATTTAGAAAACAACTTTTTATCTTTTGAGGTTTATCAAGGGTACTCCACAGTTATACAAACAATGTAACACGAGGAAAATAAATACAATTGTATGATCCTTCAATGCCACTATTGTAAACACTTCTTCTCATTTTACATTATTTTCCAGAAGAGAGTGTAAGTGTCGACGTTTCGGTCTCTATGCATTTGTCCATGAGACCATCTTCAGGACTACCATAAATGTAACAAATGACCCCTGAATGGTGTTTCCAAAGATTCAAGAATTATAGAATACAATTGACACACATATGTCAAATCAATCGTCGTTCTGTAACTTTTGTTTAAGGTGAATAATCATCAAGAGATACAGGTAAATGATAAAGGTAAATGAACTCTGGTGCTTTATTGGACGGTGTAATTAAATTTCCGGTCCTCAGCCACTTCTCAGTTGAAAGAGTTTATTCTGTTAGATTTTGTAGCGCAGCCAAAGTTCAGCAGTCAGCAGTTGGATTAGTATCCCTCAAGGGTAGATTGGGTTTCCCATTATATTGAATTAGACAGGGAATTCAGCAGAGAGGAGATTGGCTGGCTATCTCCAGATTACCTTACCACAAAGCCCCTGGGGAAGACGACTTCCCAGCAGAATTTTATAGATGGGCAGGGGAGTAGATAGTTAACACACTACAGACTGCATTTCAGGAGGCGGAACGAATGTCATCCTTGGGCCCTCTCTCTAACAGGGCGGTGATCGCCATCCTGCCCAAGCCTGGGAAAGATCCCATGTTGTGCAGCAGTTACCGCCCTACCTCCCTACTGAACTGTGACATTAAAATACTGGCCAGTGTCCTGGCCTCCCGCCTACGCAAAGTTCTCCCCTCTCTGGTGCATCATACACAAGTAGGCTTTGTACCCGGCTGCTCCTCCAGGAATCACCTACACACCTTATCCCACATGCTCTGGTCGGCTAAAGATCTGAGAACCAACGCATTGGCCCTCTCACTTGACGCGGAAAAGGCGTTTGACCACATCAAATGGAACTATATTTTTAAGGCGAAGGAGCGCTTTGGCCTGGGCAATCAATTCATCACTAAGGTGCGACTGTTATATGACCATCCCACTTCACAGGTCAACTGTGGGGGCTTCATTTTGGACCCCTTCCTGATCTGTAGAGGGATGCGCAAGGGCTGCCCCCTCTCCCCGCTTCTCTTCCTCTTGGCCATGTAACCTCTGGCGTCCACCATAAGTAACTCTGCCAACATCACAGGCATACGACTACCGACGGGTGAATCCAAACTCTATCTTTATGCAGATCATGTTCTGCTCACTCTCAGTGACCTGCACTGCTCTTTGTCGTCCTTGCTTAAAATCATTGATGACGTCTCTTCCTTTGCAGGTCACAAAATAAACTGGGACAAGAGCGAAGCACTCCCCATTTTGGTCGGCACTACCGAGGCGGCCATACATGGGAATCCTTTTCATTGGCAACCCTCCCTTCTTAAATATCTAGGAATTCTGGTGAACAGAGGTATGGCGGGGATGATACCGGACAATCTGAACCCACTGCTTACCCAGATGACGTGGGATTTCGGGAAATGGGCCGCATTAGGACTTTCTATGTGGGGTAGAGTGCAAGTGGTACGCATGGTAACCCTCCCATGTTTTGTCTGCACTACTGGCATGCTTCCTTTCCAAGTACCCCTTACCTCACTTCGCCTCATCGATTCCAGAATAAGATCCTTTGTATGGGGCTCCTCGAAGCCTCTAATTTGTAAAGATACACCTGGGCAAGGTGAATAACACAAGTAGCGGGCAGAACAATTTCAGATCAATAACACAAAAGATAACAGTAAATATTTCAAATATTATCAAAAGGATATTTATTGTATAAAGTTTTGTTTAATGTGAAAATTTAAGATTCTGGTTTATCAAAAAGATACATTGTTATCACAAATAGACATTTAATATCTCCTATATAGTTTTTTCATTTATATAAAATCAATATTGCATTCATTCAGTATGATCATATATAAAGTGAATGATACTTGATGTAATACACAAAAGTCTGTATGACTTAACTTATAACAACGGAGAATATGGTGATAAAATCATAATGCAATAATACAACTGTGGATGAGCATGATGTACAAAAGCTGGCGGTATGTTGTTGCGCCACGCTGTGTTGAAGCTACAGGCCCATCGCACCAGCGGAGGAATGAGTCTCCAGTCTATAGAGCAGTACGTCCTCGCCCTCCAGCTTTCTCAGCTGGGGTACATGATGCCGGGGGTATCAGACCCACCACAGTGGGTGCAAATTGAACATCACTTATTATCTGCAAACGTAGGCCTCTCTGCTTTATAGGGAACAGGGACAAGGCAGCAAGACCCCGACCATCCGGTACTATTTGCTATACGCAAGGCCTGGCACCAAGCACATCGTCTGCTAGCATCTAACCCCTGCTTTCATGAGAAAGCCCACCTATGGGGGAATGCCGACATATGCATTAACGGGCAGAAAATATCCTGGCCCCATTGGAAGAAAGCGGGTATACATACTCTTGACCAGCTCCTCTACGGCGGAGATTTTAAACCATTTGCACAGATCAGGGAGGAGTTTGGCCTACCTGCGTTACAACTTTGGCGACACGCCCAACTAAGACCTAAGGCACTGTCTTCGGAAACGCCTAGGTCTATGCCCATGGTCTCTATCGATCTCACCAGTGGTGACATACCTGCATACATGGGGTAAACATAAAGGGGTGATATCAGCGATTTATGGTCTGCTCTATTTCTCATCTCTTCTCACAACCTCTATCGCGATCGCTTTATGATAGATGGCAAATTTGGCTATCAGTTACTTATGAGGAGAATGAGTGGGCGGATGCCCTTGAGGCCCTGGGCAGAGGTACCAGAGAGGCACAGCTGAAGTTCTGCCTTTTTAAGGTTCTACATGACTGCCACTGGACACCGCTGAAATTAAACAGAGCGGGCCTTCTTCCACATGCAGACTTCTGGAGATGCACAAACAAATGCTGTGACACAACCCATATCATTTGTGAATGCCCATCGATACAATCCTAATGTTCCTATGTAGGCCAGGTTCTAAGTGCCTCCATGCCCCTGCACCTGCCACTTACCCCCTCTGCCATTATTCTCCATGACCTGAGGCATTCACCAGAGCTGTCAAAACCGCAACGTCGCCTCTTTCACACAGCAATGGCCACGGCTAAAATTTGTGTCTTTCAGCAGTGGAGGTCACAGACGCCGCCATCACAGGAGAACTGGCTGGTGGCTATGATTCACACCGCCTCCCATGAATGAGTCATTTATAATCTACAAGACCAGTCTGAACAGTTTCTCCAAACCTGGGCGCCCTTCTTGCGTACGGAGGAAGACAGAGCGGTTTATACACACCAGAGGTACTGGATCCCCCCTTATACCCCCTTATACTTGCCACACACCCTGCCCCCATCTTCCCCATAGTGAGCAGTGCACCCCATACCCATACTCTAACTTCTACAGGTGATCGTCGTCCCCCCTCTATACCTCTATGAATCTATGACTCTATTACCCTCTAGGACCCTCTATGACCCACTTACTACCCCACCATATTCCCCTCCCCCTTTTTCCTCTAGCTCTGTTACTCCCCCACCCCCCTACCTTCCCCCCTCCCCCTGGCCATGCAGACATGTAACTCAATAGACCCGTAATAAACGGGGATGCCCACCCACCGGGAGGTCTACAGAGGAGACAACTTCTGACGTTGAGTAGCTTCGTATACTCTGTCCCCCCCTTTATTCACTTCCCCCCTCTCCAGCCAGCACCCATCTCTGCAGCATCATATGCTCCCATCGTCGCTCCTGGACACAACATAAATGGATACCACCCACTATCAACAGCATCCCCATCCCACCTCTGCATCCCGCCACATATTCCGTCCAGTCCCCCCCGTTCCCCTGCTGAGTTCCGTATGAGGCTGCCCTCTCGGGGGCACGCTCCTCCTCCCCTCCTGCTGAGACCACAGATAGTTCCCACCTAGGATCACTCCGGGGATGATCACGGGAGAACCGGCCTGCTCCCAGGGGCACGGACGCTGGACTTTCCCTAACGTATCACCTACAAAGGGACATGGTGATAACTGACCACGTATCACACATCCATTGACACCAAGGTTACCTGGAACTATGTACAGGGGAGCAAACAGGTAATGGACGACCTACCCCCGCCCAACCCCAATGTACACGTGCCCCTTTACCTAAGGAAGGGGTCCCTCCCTTTAGCCTCCCCCTACTTTCTCCAACCCCCTCTCTCCCCCTTCTAGTGTTTTGTTTCTTTTGTGCTAATGTAACACGCGTGCCATCCATGTTGTTAATATATATATATCAAGAGGGTGATGTACTCCCAGCTGGTATATCTTTAGTGTACATTAAATAAAAAATTGCAACATAAAAAAAGAGTCATACATGCTTTATAGAATATTAAGTCCCACAACATACCATTGGGGACTTGTGAGAGACTCAATCTAACTGTGAGAAGCTTACTGTAGAGAAGAAAGGGGATTCAATAAAAACCAGTCCGAGGATAGTGCACACTGGGATGTGCATGCACCAGTCAATATACCCTTGCTTCTTTTATTTACCTTATTTTTTGCTGGGGCAAAATTAATAATTTCACCACCTGCAGGCCTGGACTCACATTGAACTTTGAAATTATTCCATCCTTACTGACTGTTTTAGGAGACAAGAATGTTTGTCACAGTGGCCACCTATGTTTTTGTTTATTGGAGTGTTGATCAAATATTTTGCATTGACACCTTTTCATTCATGTTAGTCAAGGTATAGTGTGAGGTCTCAGAATCATCAATCTTGCCTTTGCCTTTCAGTATTCATGGCAGACCTCCTGCCCACCTCATTTAAGAAGCACTCATGACACACAACTTGCTGTGTATCTGGACCACACAGTCAATAGCTCACTGAACAGTCTCAGCAAGTGTCTCTCGGGCAATCAGAATTGATGTGATAAAACGTGTTAAAATAGAACAAAACAGAGTTGCTGCTTATAGTCAAACACAAGAAATGATGCCATGATTCTTCCTGGCCTTCTCGTTTGGCTGCAGTTACTAGAGCAACTAGCAAAGTTATACTCCTTGGATGGTGATTGTTGGGGACATGTCTTAATAACCCAGATTAAATGTCTCCACCTCATGCTTCCATATGCTGTACTTGATTAAACGGTACAATTCATTCCTGCCGAAAGAGATTCACACCAGGGTTTTTAACCAGAAATAGAATATTACATACCGTATTTGGACCTTCCTGATGTTTCTTTCTCTAAGCTGCAACATTTTCAGAAATTCACCATAAGTAAGGTGTTGTACCCAAATAGGTCTGTTCTAGTCTACACTCCTAGAAGATGTCTAGATGGGCTCCAGTGGAGGGAAGAGTATGTCCTAAGATCTTGTGTTTTAAGCATAGCATCTAAGATGGACGGGAAGACTTTAGCTTCAAGGCCAGAGTTCATATGCACAACAAGAGCTCCTACCTTCAGGACCCGTCCTGTGCTTCAAGTCTCATGTATCAAACTAACCCAAGCATTGGTTGTTGCCTTTGTGATTTGTGACTATGTTTCAAAATCTGCAAGATGCATCTGTACAAATTGGATGACTATTTCAAACACAGTGCTGCACCACAGCATAAACTAAGATTATCTAATGCAGAATCGCCAAAGTTAGCCAATGCTTGAAGTACTTGTCAAAGGAATTTTCTAAAAAATGATAGCAGTGACTACTGCAGGGAAACCTTAGCCCCTCTTGCTGAAAACATAATGGCAGCTAGGAAATCTCAGTCACTGCACCACCTAATTATAAACACAAGTATAGTACTAACATCAATATTGCCCTCCTCAAATGACCAGCAGCCAAATGGTCATAGAGTACAAAAATAGAAAATACAAAGGATGAGAATCAACAAAAAGCGAAAGACATGAAGTCAAATCCAAAGTTCTTTCATAAAGTATGTGATGAGTCTGATTGTACTTGAATGGTTCCTTAGTTCTTTTCTTTCAGCTTGAGGACAAAAGCAAACATACGCAGTCAATGTGTTTCGCCCAAACATGGGCATCTTCAGGGCAGAGTTGTTCTTATTGCGGTAGTAGTGCAATTGGTGAGTGACAAAATCCTGCCGGAGTCCTACGTTGTTCATTCCACACATTGGGGTCCATTACGATGACTGGCGGATGCACCTCCGCTATGCTGGCGGTGGGATGAAAATGCTGTTTACTGCCCGTGAGCAGCGGTGCACCCGCCCACCATATTACAATGGTCAAACACAGCCCATTGTCCGTCCGCCGCGGTGCGACGTGGACCACCATCAAAACGCGCCCGCCACCGCGGCGGAGACAACCAATCGAGAGCCACCGCCGTGCGGAATGACGTCCCTCCCGCCGTACAAATTAGGATGCGCCAAACAGCCAGGCACACCGCAGAGGAGAAACCAGCCAATCTGAGCAGGCGGAAGCACCACAGCGGAGAGCAATATAGAATACCGGAGCCGATCGCCGTGGACCCGGCACTACACGTCTTTCCGGCGCTGTACATGATACACCTCCAGCAAGCCACGGACCGTGGCGGACGCCGCCGCAGGTACACGATCACAGAACTCTGCACACAAACACAACCCACAACTCCATGGCTGATGTAAGGTCCCTGCTCCCACCAGACACCCTCTTGGGGACAGGAACACAACCACAGGTGTAGCCACACATGTCCTACCTGCCACTAGTCCAGCCCTCCTCAACCAGGCCACCATGTCTGCGATCTTGAAATAATGTCCAGTTCACGTGACGGCAGCGGTGAATCCGCGTTAAAAAATGCGCACAATGTAGTAGGCTGGGCCAGCGCAAGGCATGGGCAGTGCACAAAGTACACAGGGCAACACCTCCACACACTAGGCCCACCCACAACATGAAGGGACATGCCACGTGTCCTGTGCTCCCACATGCCCAATAACCAGCCAGGTGAACACACACACTGCACCACACAACAAACAACTAGGGAGACAGCCCCATCAGGTGTGGCTGTAGAGTAACACACAGCCTTAAGCCCAGGGCCAGGGGAACCCACACACCATAACAACACCACACTCATGGCAAGTAAACGGAGTCCAAGCACAAAATAAACACACACAGACAATGAACAAACACTCCAATGGACACACAGCCTGGCAAGTCACACAGACATACCCCACACTGACACACAGCAACAAACACAGACCACATGCCAGCAGCAATGGAGGACAGCAAATAGGAAACCTAAAGTGAGGTGCACACTAATGGAATGGCAAGGAGCTGAACACCAAGGATGTGTACATCACATGCAAGGGAAGGAACATATAACAACAACCCCAGCTCAAAAAATAACACATGGCAGTCACAGTGAGTGAAGTCAAACCACAGTCACCTCACTGCAACAACTCAGGGAGACAGCAAGGCAACCCGTGTATAGGCAGAGGGATGAAAGGAAGGGTATTAAGTCTAACACTGAGCAGCCACACTTCTGCATCCAAATACATCACAGGAGTATGTCAGCAGCACAACACTCAGGGCCCATTGCAACACTCCATGACTGTCAAACACAAGTATGAACCTCCACACAACCCCCACACCCATCACACCTGCAGCACACAACACCAGTGACAAACACACATAAACTTGCCAATAAAGTCCAGTCAATACACTGACAAGGAAACACACCCCCTGGGGGGTATCCACAAACATCACACACACACAGGTATGGCAGAACCACTGTACGCACAAAAACAACAGTCAGACACAAAACTCAATCAAAACACACACACAGAACCACTATAATAACAGACAAGACCTGTGCAGCTAAACAGTGCAAATGCAATGGGAGCACAAACACAACAGGAGTACACAACCTCATCAGTCAGGAAAAATGCACAGACAACATACTGCAACACATATAAGAAGTGCATCCACACAAAACAATAATCGAGACAAACAGGGAGAAATGGGCCTACAATGACACACAGACAGACATACCACACCACCCATCAACTCAAAATGGTGTCATAGTGTACCACATGCCTGCACATGCACAACAATGACAAGAGACACATCAAATATGAAAGGAGAAAACACCAAGGATGCACATAAAACAAGCACGGGAACTACAATAGACCTCAGTCCATGTGACAGACACACAAGTAAGGCACGCCACAATGGCAACACATATCTGAATCAAACACAACATCAAAACACACACACTGACATGCAAATATAACACCACACACAGAGCATCTGTCAACTGCATGAGACAACACAACACAAACACTGTACACAGCCACATCAGACATAACACATGCACATGCAAAGATATCAACATGCTACAACAGCTAAACATCAGGGGGTGCACAACAGGCAAGGACAAGGCAGCATACACTCACAGCACTGCATGCACATCAAGCAGTGTGTGCACAACTGACATACCAGTTACAAACAGAGATGAGTGACACACCATGAACACACACAACAATCTAAACATCACTCAGACAACAATACACCCAGGAAGTTAAACAGTCCACAGCAAACACACCTACATCCAAGCCAACACACACAGATGCACAAGTCTGGGACACCAAAGTTGAAACAACATGATCAGAGTAAACAAGACATTGCCAATGTTGAAGTGGCATATAGAGCATGTGTCACAGTAAACCATACCCACACAGTAACCCTTTAGTTAGCAAGGACACTGACAAGGCAGACAACAGGAGTACATTTCTATTTTATTTACATTTCACACAGTTATGCAGAAAATTTAGACAAGAGCAAGGCCAGTGGCCAGTCCAAAGTGCAGGTGAGGTACATGAGAAGCTGCACAGGCAAGGGGCAAACAGCAGTGAACAGCAAGGCCAGTGGCCAGGCCAAAGTGCAGGTGAGGTACATGAGAAGCTGCACAGGCAAGGGGCAAACAGCAGTGAACAGCAAGGCCAGTGGCCAGTCAAAAGTGCAGGTGAGGTACATGAGATCCTGCACAGGCAAGGGGCAAACAGCAGTGAACAGCAAGGCCAGTGGCCAGTCCAAAGTGCAGGTGAGGTACATGAGATCCTGCACAGGCAAGGGGCAAACAGCAGTGAACAGCAAGGCCAGTGGCCAGGACACAGTGCAGGTGAGGTACATGAGATCCTGCACAGGCAAGGGGCAAACAGCAGTGAACAGCAAGGCCAGTGGCCAGTCCAAAGTGCAGGTGAGGTACATGAGAAGCTGCACAGGCAAGGGGCAAACAGCAGTGAACAGCAAGGCCAGTGGCCAGTCCAAAGTGCAAGTGAGGTACATGAGATCCTGCACAGGCAAGGGGCAAACAGCAGAGAACAGCAAGGCCAAGGGCCAGTAAAAAGTGCAGAGTGAGTACATGACATCCAGCACTGGGAATGTGTGGTACAGTACCCTGCCATGGTCAGCAACACCCTCAGGGTGTCAAAAATGGGCAGTACATGGTACCACTGTGGGAGAGACATGTGAATGAGGGTGACCAACACTCATACTTGGCTGGCAGTATGACTGGGAGGTGGCTGTCTGTCGGGGCCAGTTGGGGTACTGGCTCGGGGAGAGAGAGGCCCAGCTGGGGTAGAGCCATCAGTGTTCTGGGAAGCTTGAGGGCTGCTAGGTCCAGGTGTGGCAGAGCCATCAGTGTTTTGGGAAGCCTGAGGGCTGCTAGGGCCAGGTGGGGTGGTGGCACGTGGAGGTGGACTCATGCTTGCACGAGACCCAGTGTGTGTGGGAGAATTTGGAGGGGTGTCCTTCCGCTTCTTGGGGATTTGATATGGCTTCCCTGTCCTGGGATTAATGCCAAGTGGGGTGTATACAACAGGCACACTCATCACAAAAGCTGGCTCATGTGCAGATGCTGGTCCCCCCTCTGGGGACGTGCTGGATTCTTTGGCCCCGGATTGCCTCTGCCCCTGCATCACCTGTTTACCAGGTGTCCCCCCTACAGTGGCCTCCTTTCCCTGCTTCACAGGGCTCTGGATGGGAGTAGATGTTGTGGGTGAACTTGCCTTGGAGCTCTTCTTATGTGTACCCTTAGCAGGCACCTGTTTGTCACTGGGCACGGAAACTGTGTGCTTGTCTCTGCGAGACACTTTTGGGACAGGTGAGTCCTTGGCTGGGGATGCCTCTGAGGCATGTGAGCGTGAGGCCTGCTTCTTTCCATCCTTGCCCTGGGTGTGGCCTGAAGGGCTTTTGCCTCTGCGCTCTGGTGTGGGTTTACCTTTCTGTGGGGATGGTGTCTGCGGCCTGGACTGCTTGGGCTGCTGCTGCCGTGTGCTGCGTGTGCCGTATCTTTCCCTTGATGTCTGGGGTGTGTGGTCACTATCATCAGATGCGGCCACTGTCAGGGTGGTGGGCCTAGGGACTGGAGCTGGACTATGGGATTGGGCAAGTTGAATGGCTGCTGTCACTGCAGAGGACAGAGACTGTACAGTCCGGTGTAGCCCACCCACATCGGAATGAACGCCCTCCATGTAAGCCACCACCTGTGCCAATTTTTTGTCATGGTCCAGGAAGGCATTGAGGAGAGCTGTCTGACCCACACACAGCTGGCGCAAAAGGTCCACAGACTCAGCACTGATGGCAGCAGGGGGGTCAGGGGCAGGGGCAGCGGTGCCTGGGATGAAGGACACTCTTCCCTTCTTTGTGGTGCGAACACGGGCAGCAACAGTGGGAGTAGCAGGGAGGGTGGGCACTGAACGCTGTGTGGTGGACGAGGAGGCAGAGTCCCCGTTTCCTTCGGCTGAAACCATAGATGCGTCACCACCGTCGTTAGATGAGGTAGAGGTCTGCGTCTCTGGCTGTGAGTCCTCTAGAAGACTACGGTCCCCCTCTGATGCGCTGGTGACATCCGAATCACTATGCTGGTGTGCAGCAGTTGTGCTTGATGCCTCACCACTGGTGTCCTTCTGTGCCCATGTGAGATGCTGCATGAGAGAGAGATAGAGGTAGGATCAGTACATTTGCATCAAGTTTACAAATATCTGCAAGGGAAGCATCACTAATGATGAACAATAATCCATGTTGGACAACACCATGGGCAGTAACACTGTGCAACCCCAATCCAAACATCGAAATTACCGTGGCATAATGCAAACTTGGCATAATTCACCCATGTGATGGACACACAGCCAATTAGCCTGTTGGTGGCTTCAGCTAACCAGACACACATATCCCTCTGTGCACACCTAGGGCCCTGATGGGGTAAAAGATTCTACTCACAACATGTTGCCACTGTCACATCTTGAGCCAGCAGAAGTGTCCAACACAGAGACAGACTCCAACATATCCGCACACAATGGCCATGAGCACATGCCATCCACCATGTCGTATCTTGGGGCACAACTACAGTTGCACATTGGTGTTAGATGTGTAGCCAGCACAAATCTGACGTCAGGCAATGCACACATTGATGATGGCACACTCAGATCATGCACTCTGCTGGACCCTGACATGGGATGTCCGTGACAACACCAATGAAGATGATACCAGAAGGCCACAACTACAAATGTGAACTCAAGGGCCATTACACCAATGACATGGGAAGGTACATGTTGGGGGAATGCATGACAACTGCACCCAACACCGCGGCCACTTACACGCCATTGCATCACACTAGCAACATCACAGCCCTGCACTGGCCCAGGCTTGGAGCACATGCAGCCAAACAACACCCAAAGTCACACTCACAGAATACTCACCACCAGCTTGCTGCTGATGCCCCTTCAAACGTGCATCCAGTTCAGGCTGCGTCACAGCTAAAATGTTTGCCATTAGTGGTATCATGCTGCGCCGCGCCAACCTGCCGGCCCGAGGGATCAGCCCCAGTGTCATCTCGACCATGTTCCTGCTCAGCCGGCAGATGTCATCCCACCTCTTGTGACAGTGGGAGCGCAGCCGTTTGGAGACACCCAGTGCACGCACCTTGCATGCAATGGCCCTCCACACGGCCTTGCGCTGGTTGACTTTGAGCCGCAGACATGGGAGACAAGAGGGTGCAATAATCAGTGTAACCTACCACCATTTCACAGTGCAGGAGCATGACACTGACTCATACCAACTTCAGCCATAACTTTAGCAGAGACAACAAATCTGCGACATTCAAACATCACCATGTGTGAAACACACATTAATGCATGCAGGTATGAGGGTGGACACAGTACATGCCTATCTCAAAGCCATGCAGGATGCCAGCAGAGAGCAAAATGTGTATGCTGACCACATCCACTGCATGTTTCTGGGAATACCAAGACATGCAGGACATTACTACATATGTCACTGTGAATACTCACTGTGCCCAACACTGCGCAGCCCTCAAAGCACTTGCCCTTAAACTGCCACACTGTGTCATGGATGTCACATTGAGAGACATGACCTCACAAACGCAAACCCTCATCACAAGGCCTGTTGTGTGCAATCTATATCTCTGTAATGGCTCATTGATGGAGAGTCAAGAGGAAAAGCACAAATTTGACACTCTGTACATTCAGTGTTGTGTCACTGTCAGATTGGGCAGTGAATGTGCAGGCCAGTTGAGGTCACACAGAGGTCCAACGTGGGGCATCTCATCTTTTACATGGAGGGACTATTTGGAAACACAAACAGTGCCAACACATGCGAGTATGTGCACTGCTGGTGGTGATGGAAGGGTCTGGGCACAAGAATGTTGGAATGTACAGTGTCATAGGTGAATGACCAACAAGAGTGTCACCCTGGGGGACTGAGGTCCTGAGCATAGTGCAGAACTAGAGAAGAGGCACATATTGAGTCAGAAACAATGCCCTCACTACCCTCTGGACAACAACACTAGCTAAGGCCACAGATGGGCCGGTGAAGGACATCAGGGACACACACAGACATTCAGACTGGAAATCACTGTCCTGACTCCTGAATTGAAAAGGTGCAGCCTCACTGTATGTCTGACAAGACATTACATTTCCCTCACATCTGGATGTGCAGGCAGGGAAATGTGTTGAATAGGCTAAACACACCTTCCCCCTGTAAACAGCATGCTAGGCAGTGCATGACCCAACCCCACACTCTCACGCACATACTGCAGCAGATCAACTTCATGTGTGCCCTCCCTGCACTCTCACTCACACTCTGAGATACTTACCACGACATTTGGCGCACCATATAGCCTTGGATACTGGGTGAGTACCTCATCCACCAGGACCTCCAGTTCCTCGGTGGTGAAGGGAGTGGCACGGATCTTCTCAGTCCTCGCCATCACTGTGGGCAGGAGACAGCAGCAGTGGCAGTTGGTGGTGAGGGGTCTCGGGCGGCAGTCTCTGGCGGCAGCAGCAGGTGAGGGGTGTCAGGCAGCAGTCCCTGGAGGCAGCAGCAGGTGAGGGGTCTCAGGCAGCAGTCCCTGGAGGCAGCAGCAGGTGAGGGGTGTCAGACAGCAGTCCCTGGAGGCAGCAGCAGGTGGAGGGTCTCAGGCAGCAGTCCCTGGAGGCAGCAGCAGGTGAGGGGTGTCAGGCAGCAGTCCCTGGAGGCAGCAGCAGGTGAGGGGTCTCAGGCAGCAGTCCCTGGAGGCAGCAGCAGGTGAGGGGTCTCAGGCAGCAGTCCCTGGAGGCAGCAGCAGGTGAGGGGTCTCAGGCAGCAGACCCTGGAGGCAGCAGCAGGTGAGGGGTCTCAGGCAGCAGTCTCTGGAGGCAGCAGTAGGTGAGGGGTCTCAGGCAGCAGGCTCAGTGAGCTGTGGCAATGTGTGGCTCCCTCACACACATATATAGCCCCCAGGGCTCGTTTCTGTGGTTCTAAGCTGCTGCAATTGGTGTTCCAGGTCTGCCTCATTCAAATAGATCCAATGACCGCCTCCGCAGTGGCGGAGCACGCCTACCGCGATTTTCAAACTTGCATCAGGCAACTGTGATTGCGCTTCCCATTGGCTGGAAGGGCATGGTCCATGGCGGTGACACACCGCAGGGGACAGGCGTGCGGTACCGTGGTGGTGCATCTTTCAAGTGCATCCAATGACCAGCCCCGCGGTGGAGGAGCACCCCTACTGCGATTTTCAAGCTTGCATCAGGCAACCGCGATTGCGCTTCCCATTGGCTGGAAGGGCATGGTCCATGGCGGTGACACACCGCAGGGGACAGGCGTGCAGTACCGCGGTGGTGCATCTTTCAAGTGCATCCAATGACCGACCCCACGGTGGTGGAGCACGCCTACCGCGATTTTCAAACTTGCATCAGGCAACCGCGATTGCGCTTCCCATTGGCTGGAAGGGCATGGTTCATGGCGGTGACACACCGCTGGTGCCAGGCGGTAGCTACCGCAATTCCGGGCACATGCATTGCTATGAGTGACCGGGATCTGGGTGTCGGAGCATGCCAACCACCATTAGCCATGTGTATATGCCTATCAATCCCGCTATGGTGTCTTGTGCCATGGCGGTGACACACAGCTGATGCCAGGCGGTAGCTACGGTGAGGGTGCAGCATGACATTGTTGACTATGGGCGTGACAGTGTTGTTTGAGCACGTTTAATGCACCAATGGACACATCGTGCTGTGTCAATGTCATGGGTCATATCTGTACTTTGAACAGTGGTCACTCACAAAATATCATGGCACTTGATGGAATTTAAATGGGCTATAGTTAGTAATGACAGCCTAAACTTCATATCTAACACCAAATGCCACACTTAAAGAACTAATGGGGCACATTACTCCTACACAATTTTATATCTGAGCCCACATTTACACACATTTTCATATCTCTCCCCCAAATTTATCCCCAATTTACATATCTGACCCACAAATTTGACCCCAATTTCATATATGTCACCACATTTTAGCCCCAATTTCATATATGTCACCACATTTTAGCCCCAATTTCATATATGTCACCACATTTTAGCCCCAATTTCATATCTGACACCAAATAATTACCCCCAATTTCATATCTGATCCCAATATTTACACACATATTCATATCTCACACAATATGTCACTATACAGTACATGATTGTACAAACATTTCTGCATTATTTTCATTACTCACCACATATGTCACACTGTTGTCTGTTTGGTATCACCTATTACAGCCTTCATGTAAGGTTATTGTTCGCAGTAGCAAATCCAACAGTATATGTTCACATGGACATGTGTGTGCTCTACATACTCAAGGATGTTAATTACATCACCGGCACACTTGGCATTCTGTACATCCTTATTATTTTTCACTTGTATCTATGCCTTTGGGTATGTTTTGTCTCCATATCTGCCAAATGTTATCACCATTACTTGGACATTGTGTCTGGTATGTGCTCATGTTGTTCGGCCTGTCATATGTGATTTTGTTACATGTATATTTCCACAGTTGTGAGTATGTTGATAGTGGATTTGATGTGTGTGGTGTGTTACGTTGGTACTCACCAAGGACAGGTGCATTGACCTTGTTCACATGAAGATTGTTGCCTTGGATGATGGACTGTAGCCAAAAGTGGTGATGGTGCTCAATGACTGGTAACTTTGATATGGCATCTGTGAACAGTAGACGGTGTGCCACAATTGGCTGCACATTGATGTGATGCCTGTGCTTTCAATTGCAGTAATTGTGTGCAGTTTTGGCAGGGTGCAAAAGTAGGACACGTGTGCAGTGATATTAAACCAACACGAGTGGACAAGCCTGCTATGGCGTAGAAGCCTTTCTGGGGCACAAGCTGTTCCTGCGCAGTGTGGGTGAACTGATGGTGCTGTTGAATCAAGCTAATGATGGCACCCAGGACAGGTGAGATATACCTTGACAGGGCTGGCTGTGACACTCATCCAACTCTAACTTTTGTTGTTTTGAAGGTACCAGAGGCCAACAAGTGATGCACAGCCAGCATCTTTGTCTGCGGAGGGATGTTGATAGTCCGCTGTGTTGTTCCTGACAGCCTGTGGGGAATGTGGCTCAGGATGCTCTTGATGTTTGTCCTTTAGTACCTGTGTTGTGCGATGACATCCGCTGTTGTTATGTGTATGAGTCTGTTGTGTTTTTGTTATGTACTCAGTATATTCATGCGCTGACTTGTAGGTATACTGGTGTGGCTTTGTCCTGGTGGTGTTTTAGTTTGTTTTTGTGGCTCTGTTGTGTCTCCAAGCAGCTGGATGATTAGCTCCATGGCAACTGTTGTACTTTAGTTGTGTGTTTGAGCAGTGCTACCTTCATACTGCATGCCATAGTGCAACTTAAGTGCAGATTAACGTTTGTCTACAGTCCTTTTGGATCACGTACCTTATCCACATTTTGTGTGCCACATTGACAATCTGTCTGCTTGTTGATGATATTGTGCAGTGGTGTCATTGTGTCTTGATCCACGGCGACACAGAATCTGCAAATTCTTTTCATTATTAGTCATTGACTGACTTTGAATTGTGATTACCAGCATGTATGGCATGTGTACTGATGACAGTGGATATTAGCACAGGCTTGTGAATATGTATGTGAGTGTCTCTAAACTTGTGTGGATTTGCAGTGGCTCAAATTCCATAATGAGTCCTTCAGAACTAGACAAATTGTGTTGTTCATGTGTCCCCTGTCATGATTGCACAAGAATGTGTGGCAGGTACAGCAGCCACTTGGAAGCCAGCAGTGTTTCTGTTTCACACATGTCCTGTATCATATAATGTCAGGGCTGTTTACACAAGATTTTGAAATGTGACTATTAGCATTCACAGAAACAGTTTCCATGTTGGTTGTTCTCACTGTGCGAATACTGAACAAGTGTACTACAATGTTTTCTCAAGGTGTCACGACTTTTTACTTGCACTGTATGGTGCATTGTGATGCCAGTCAATGTTTGCGCTGTGTCAATCAAAAGCTACGGATTTGTGCACATCTCATGTTCTGTTGCAATGACGTGTCCCCTTTCATCTCACCTAGGAGGCGACCTAATGTTTATCGTCCAGTCACCCTGCTGGCTAACATTGAGGATGATGACGTAATACGCAGATTACGTCTGGACCGCACAAACATCCAAGACCTGTGTGCCATGTTGGAGCCACACCTGCGGGCTGGCAGGACATACCCAACAGCATTAACAACTGAATCGAAGGTGATGGCGGCACTGCATTTCCTGGCTAGTGGGTCATTCCAGGAGACAGTGGCCATTGCAGGGGGGATGTCTCAGCCTACCTTCAGCATGGTGCTACGGGATTTCCTGTCGGCCATGATGCAATACAAAGACCGATACATACGTTTTCCAAGGAGGGCGGCTTTGGCGGCTGTGAAGGTGGATTTTTATGCCCTTGGTCACATCCCTAATGTTTTAGGTGCTATTGACTGCATACATGTTGGCCTGGTTCCACCACAGGCACGGGTACACATATATAGGAATCGTAAACATTCACATTCCATCAATGTGCAGGTGGTGTGCCAGGCCGATATGATCATATCGCATGTCTATGCCAAGTTTTCCGGCTCTGCACATGATTCCTACATCCTGCACAATAGCATTGTGCCCCAGCTGATGGCCAATCTACTTCCAGAGCGGGCATGGATTGTGGGTGAGTGGGCAGAGTCAAGTTGTGTGCTGTGTGTGCCATGCTGTGTTTTTCACACCTAGGTGACTCTGCATATCCCAACAGACCTTGGTTGCTGAGCCCACTACGCAATCCTAGGACACCGTCTGAGGTCCGCTACAACAATGCCCATGGGAGAACACGTCGGGTGGTGGAGCGAACCTTTGGTCTCCTAAAATCGAGGTTTCGATGCCTGGACAGGACCGGAGGGGCACTCATGTACTCACCCAAAAAGGTGTGTCAGATAGTGGTAGCATGCTGCATGCTGCACAACCTGGCCTTACGGAAAGGAATCCCCATGATCCTGGACGATGATGACCAGCCGAGGCCCCCACCTGCAATCCCACAAATGTCCAGTGACGAGGATAGTGGAGAGGAGGAAGGTGTCGACCAGCATCAGCCGCTCATCAACCGCTACTTCACTTGAAGGTGAGTGACAATGTACAACTGGTCCATTGTCTGTTGATGTAGTTGTTTGCGTGAAGGTCTATGTGATCTTTGTGACTGCATCCTGTTGTTGACTCAGTGCTGGCTGCCTATGTGTTGGATACAGGGTAGTTTGGCACAGCTACAGGATGTCTATGTTGGTACTGTTGCACATTGTAATGTGTGCATATTGGTGTACATTGAGGACATGTGTTGTGTGACGGCTGTGATGCCACCACCTGACTAGTGACTTTTATTCTGTTGTGTTTTGCTAGGTCCCTTCTGCCTCTCCTTGCCTACAGAGGATCCATGATACTGTGACATTGTAACCATGGTAAACATTGCACATACAGTGATAAACATGGAGCAGACTCAACTACATTGGTGCGTTATTGTTGTTTATTTTCAATGGGTATATGTGAGAGAGAAGTGGATATTTACATAAGTGTGAATGGTGAATCTATGAGTTGGCAGTGATGGTAGATGAGACAATCAAGTAGGCACCACATTGATGTGGTGACACAGTCCAACAGACGGATGCCATTACCATGGCAGTGTGGGTAAGGACAGTGTACAGAGTCAATGGTTGGGTAAAGAGTGTTGCCATCATGGCTGGCTCTTTGACTGGCGTTTGGCAGGTGCTTTGCCACGGGTGAGTCCCATGTTTTTCTTTGGACGGCCCCTTCTTCTTTTGGCAGGGAGGGCATCGTCTGCTGGGCCAGTGGGGTCTGAGGAGTCACCCCTCTCCGTGCCCGCAGGGGTGGATGATGAACTGTCATCCTGTGTGGCAACGGGGGAGGTGGAGGTGTGGTCTGTGGCACTGGCCTGTCCCTCTGTACCGCCACTAACTGGCCCATGAGTTCCACGATTTGTCCCATACGGTTGTCCATGGACCTCAGCAGACGTTGGAGCTCCAGGGCATCTTCGTGGGCCTGGCCCATTTGTGCCTGTGTGCGTTCATAGGCATCCACAACTCTGGTGATGTTAGCCAGGGCTTTGGTCACAGTGTCCTGTGGTGTTGGAGTCCCACTTGTCCTCCCACCTGCCCTGCTATCACTGACCTGTGCCTCACCACTCTAGCCACACGCCTACTCTCCCTGCCCTCCACAGTTGATGGTGTGGGCTGGGCATCCTCTGGGGCGGGGCGAGTGTTGCAGGCAACAGTGGTAGTGGTGGTGGTGGTGGCGGCACAGGTCGTTCCAGCAGGGGTCAGCGTTGATGTTGTTGCTGATGGTGGGGGGGCAGTGGGGTCATGTGACCGGTTGTGCCCTGTCACACCAGATGGGCCAGCTTGGAGCTCCTCATCCAAAGAATCCAGGGACTCCGCATCAGAGTGTTCATGTTCCGGGGGAGGATACTGGCTCTGCAGGTTGAGGTTGTCGTCCTCTGCAGTCAGTTGTTGGTCACCTGTGGAACAGAGGGTACATAGTCATTGACTTACACCCATCTGGCTTGCTGTGTTTGATGTCTCTTATTTACATGTTATGCAACACACAGTTACGTATTTCATAAATTGTATGTCTGCACAGTGATGTTCATCATGACATGATGTGGAGGTACATACATCTTTTTCCATGGTGTGACAAGTCATTGGATACCATGCCCCACGTGAAGCGCTTTGTATTAAACTGAAAGGTTGTCATCTGACAACTGGCTGCTATGCAACTTGATGTAATGCATCTTTGCTGATTACTCTTCATGGGAAATGTTACATATGCACATGTACTAGACATTGTACCATTGTTATCTCATGCATACCTTTGTAATGTTCTGTGCTTGTATTTCATTGTTCAACTGCCATGCCTTTTTATTGTTACTATGGTCTTCATGCTCAGCCCCCATGGAATTTACAGATAGCATTCGGTGCAGTGCATATATGGTCCCTGATTTGCTTACACATGGGTTTAGTTGAGTCACAGTTCTGTTTCTGTCACAGTTACATACGCATAGCTATCTGCATACTATCAAATGGTATTTAATTGGGGTGTATTTTGTTGTGATGTGAGGCCTTGTGTTGGCATTAGCTCAATGCTTTCGTTGAGGAATGGTGGGGTGCATGCACTGTCTGCTTACCTGTCCAGTTGTCAATTTTAGGTGGACTTTCTGACACGTGGTTCTGGGTGGGGGGAATAGTCCATCCTGCTCAGCTGTGGGACAAGGAGGGCTGGTGGGAGTTGTAGTGCAGGCCTCCCTATTCCAAACACACCTCCCTGGAAAGATGGCTACCTACCTGTTAGGTGAGGGTGAAGAACACAATGGCTGCCACATGGTTCTGGGTGGGGGGAGTAGTCCATCCTGCTCAGCTGTGGGACAAGGGAGCCTGTTGGGAGTTGTAGTGCAGGCCTCCCTATTCCAAACACACCTCCCTGGAAAGATGGCTACCTACCTGTTAGGTGAGGGTGAAGAACACAATGGCTGTAACATGCTTCCGGGTGGGAGGGGGTGCTCTATCCTGCTGAGGGAAGGGGCAGGGTGTGCCTGGTGGGAGTTGGAGTGCTGCTTGCCTGGACACATAGAACACAGTTGATGTTGTCTACCTTTGTGATGTTTCAGATGGGGTGGATGTTAAATCAGTGTGACCTGTGTTTGGTTTTGGGGTACAGATGAGTGTAATTGTGACTCAGGGATGTAGCTTTGTAGTTGTGCAAGACAGTACATGGCAGTTTTATGGTATCCATTAGTTGGTACTTACCAGCCTCCACTCCCCCGGGTATTCCTTCAGACTCTCTGGATGCAGTATGGCAAGCACCTTCTCCTCCCACACAGAGAATGGTTTTGGTGGAATGGGAGGGCCTCCACCAGTCGCATCAGCCAGCTGACGGTTCTTGGCCCTCTTCCTCTTGACAACACTCTTCAGGTCATGCCACCGCCTCATGATTTCATGCTTGTTGCGGGTCACATTCCCAACTGCATTGACCTTGTCCACTATCCTTACCCACATGTTTGTTTTTGTGGCTAATGGTGTCTGTTGGACCATGCTACCAAAGAGTTGTGGTTCTACTCTAATTATCTCATCTACCATTACTGTCAACTCAGTGTCTGTGAATTTTGGCATTTTATGTGGTGCCATGGTGTGTGATGTGCTGATGTTTTGGGGTGCAGTTGTGAGGGTGGTGTGGGTGGTGTTGGTGGTGGTGTGTTGTGGTGGTGGTGTGATGTTTGCAGGTTTGGCTCTCCTTAGTGCTCTAGTGTTGTTTCCTTCTGTTGATCAGTTTTGCAAAGGATTGTGGTCAGGGAAGGGGCTGGTTTTATGCTCAGCAATGTGGGTGTGTCAAGATGGTGTAATGCTGTCAGGTGTGCTGTGTGTGTTGTCCTGTGATTTGTATATTTGAATTTGCCATGGGGGTGTGTCATTGGGATGTTTCAGATTATTTTGGGGGCAGGGCTAGTTGCCTGTGTGCATTTGCTGGCCTTATTGTGTGTTTTTTTCCTTGGCCACCATTTTGTTGGCGGAGAATCCGCAGCGATGGCTAGGCTGCATGCCCCCAGTCTGGCATGCCTTGATGTGAGTAATTTTGAAAAGAAACACATTTATAATGAGGCCGCACCATATTATGAGAATGTCTCTTGTTGGCACTGATTTATAGATGATATTATCTTTATCTGGAACGGTGCCAGCAATGAGTTGATGTTGTTTTTAGAATGGCTGAATTTGGGCGATGATAACCTGAAATTTACAGCCAATTACAGCGATACCAGTGTGAATTTTTTAGACATCCGACTGAAAGACACTAATGGTTTTCTGGAGGTTGAGTTGTTCTCTAAACCCACAGATAAAAACACCTTATTGCAGTATGAAAGTAATCACCCCAGATCACAAAAGGATAATATCCATTTCGGTGAACTTTTAAGGTTACGTCGTAACTGTACAAACCTCACCGACTTTTATTACCATTCAGAAATCATGGAAAAAAAACTGAAAGACAGGGGCTACCCCAAAAAACTAATAAAACACTCTTTCAAACGTGCCAGGTTTTATGACAGGGACCATCTTTTAAATGTTAATAAAGAAAAAAAGAATAAGATCTCAGAAAGAATAGTCTTTGTAAGTCATTATTCAGGCATGAGCAACAAAATAAAAAATGTAATAAATCAAAACTGGAAAATCCTTAACAGTGGACTTCTGACGCCATTGACTAAACCCCTTTTCTCATTTAGGTGAAACAAGACCATAAGAAAGGCTCTAGTGAAGACATATAAAAAAATTGATGGTGAGAGCCAAACCACTCTGTACAACCAAAAAGCGATAGGAAACTATAGGTGTGGCACTTGTTCTATTTGCCCACACTGCATTGAGGCAAAAAACTAAAATTATAATGGCAAAACACTGACAGCAAAGACGCTCAATAACTGTCGGAGTAAGAACGTAGTATACTTGCTTGTCTGCCCATGCGGCATGGGATACGTGGGTGAGACGAGCAGGGAACTGCATGTCCGGCTGTTAGAACATAAATCAGTGTTAAATTTTTTTTTTTTTAAATGCACCTCTAACAGACCACTATTTGAAAAAGAACCACAACTGTAATCAGTTCAGTTGGTTCATATTGGAGAAAGTGAACATAAGCAGGAGAGGAGGGAACTTAGATGCTATTAGAAAAATGCTGGAACAATGGTTCATGTGCCATTTAGACACCATTGAGAAAGGATTAAATTCCCGAGAAGACTGGATGAAACTGATTGTTAATCAGTAGGAAACCAGTGTTGGAAACCAGCAGTCTGCGAGGTCTCTACTCTATATATAACATTTGCCTGAATTGAGATTTGGAGATTTAGCTAATCCGGTCCCCTAAAATGAAAAGAGTTAATAAAAACTTACGCCTTAGTAAAAAAAATATTAATAACTAAAAGAACTTATATATAGGTTTTGGAAGTAAGGGTCTGATTGAGCTAAATGGGTCAACAACAGGAGAATAAATAGATTTCTTCCATATTAAGGGCCCTGCATCCTGTGTGCTCATCTCACTCTCCATGCTCTTTTTATTTAGAAGATTACGGAGTCAGTGGATTCATAGCAGAACATATGGTATGTAATAAAATGAAATTGATGCTTCAACAAATAGCTAGAGGTATCTAGAGAAGGACTGTATAAGAAAGCAGGCCTGTTGTAAGGGTGGTCACCAAACAGGGCTGCGAATCGTAGGTGATATAAATAGCATGAGCAAAATTACTGTCATGAAGTGTAATGGACTGTTTTTTGAAATTATGTCGTAATTTTATTTTTTACACGATTTAACAAAGAACTAGAGGTCCCTAGAACAAGAGCGATGAAGAAAGCGGGCCGGTTTTAAGAGTGGTCACAAAATAGGGCAGCAAATTGCACGGGATATAAAAAGCATGAGCAAATAGTTGCCATGACTTATAATGGACCGTTTTAAGAAATTAATTTGCAACTTTTATATTATTTACGCGATCTCCCAAATAAACTCCTGGAATTTTACCAGGGCGTGAATCAGTCCAATATAAAAAGAACTAAGACTGCTCTTGATGCATAACCGAATGTACTTGACTGTTAAAATTAAATACTGAAATGAAATCGGGAATATGAGCCAGCCCTCTTTTTTTAAAATGGTGCGTCGTGTTCCGGGGCAATAGAGACAGATGGGGGACATCTTGATGCTAAAATCGGAGTACATCCGGGTTAATAGAGGCAGAGAAGGGATGCCTCGGTGCCATAACCCGAGAAAAAGACTTCCGGGTTAGGAGTGGCAGAAACAGTGGGTCCGATACAGGAGGCCCCAAATATACAGCTGCCATTAATTAAGAGCCAAATACTTGAACCAATCGCGGGTCGCAGACGTAGGTATTTAAACATAGAATGCGTAAGCAATTTTAATCGGCTTCCTTACGGCGAAAGGACACGTTGGAGCTTCGCTTGTGGATTTTTTAAGGTAATAAGAGGGAGGAAGACGATGTTAGGGGAGCGTATCTTAATATAACTTTGAGTCCTTAAAATAACCTGAATGGTATGTTTTTTTTTTCTGTCTTTCAGTGTATATTGATGAAAGACAATTTAACAGACAGCCATCCTTTCGAAACATTTTACAAAGAGGATTCAAAATAGTGTGGGTAAAAGGAAGTGTGATTATACAGGTATGTCAGGCTGCTAAATGTATTAAATATTAAGACAGGAAACCTGACGAGTTATAGGACTATTATCAGATTTTTAATTTTAGATTTTAAACCCAGGATTTGAATGACAACCGCCATAGAGGAAGACCATTTGCACAGAATTTGAATATAAGGATTATTATCATTGACCCTATCAGGTGAGAATAGGGCTCTAGTACCAACAATGTTTACAATAATAAACAGCCAACAAACTGAATAAGGAGATTAATATTTACCACTGGCATATATATATATATATATATATTATCTACTGGCGGTCGCCAGTAGATAGTTATAGTTAGGACCTATTTTCCATAGGAAATCCGCGACATTCTATTTGAAATAAATCTTGCGTCGGTTTACGAATCTTCGCGAAATTTTCAAACTTTATGGCCCGCTCCGGTCCACTCCTACCCTGAAAGTCTCGGGGTGATTCATCAAGTGGGGGCCGAGAAAAAAGGGGGGTCCCAAAACGTGTTTTCCCCATTCATTTTCCCATAGGAAACTTTAGACACGGCTACAGCCCGAACTGCTGAACGGAATTACACCAAATTTGGCAAAGAGGTAGTTCTTGGTTCAGAAAGAACCCTTTTTGTTAAATGGTGTAAATCCGTTCAGTAGTTCCTGAGAAAATCAAAAAGAAAATCACATATATATCTATGGCCGCGTCGGATTCGCGCACCCTCCCGATCACGAGCTGTCTGCTAATCGGCTGTCAACACTCCAAACCAGGAAGTGTTGGCAGCCATCTTGTTCCTCGGTAGAACCGAGGGACAGAAACAAGTGCGCAAAATGCACAAAGGGGGCAGGGTAGAAACACCCTGACCCCCTAGGTCTGCTCAGGGGGTCCCACAAGGACCCCCTGGGCAGAAAAAAAAAAAAAAATTTAAATCGGCAGGATGCGCTCAGGGTGCGCGGATCCTGCCAAAAAAAAAAAATGTGAAGCGCGGTCTCCCGCGCTTCGATGCAAATTTGCCCCCGGGTGGCCCAAGTCCCGGGGGCATGCGGGGGGTGTGTTTATTGTTTATATGGGGGGCCTCTAAGGCCCCCCAAGCCACGGGGACCACCACCACCCGGGGCTTAATTAAAAAAAATGGTGCGGGAGGGCTCTCCTGCCCTCCCGCAGCCCCGGGGACCGCCACCCACCGGGGCTTCTTTTTTTTAATTTCAATAACGTGTGTGGGGGGGCTCCAGCCCCCCCACATGCCCCGGGGACCACCACCTCCCGGGGTCACATAGAAAATAAATGTGGGGGTCCGTTACGGACCCCCAGAGCCCTGGGGACCACCACCTCCCCGGGGCTGTGCAATTGAAGGGAGGGGGGCCGCACGGCCCCCCTCATGGAGCCTGTGGTGGCCCTGGGGACCGCCACCCCCCAGGGCCGGCTCCTGCAGTGTCCCGGGGTGCCTACCCCCGGGACACTGCTGTTTGCAATGGCAGGACGGGAGCCTCGCGGCTCCCGTCCTGTCATTGCAAACTTGCTTTGGATATTGGAAGAGAGAGCAGGGAAACCTGCTCTCTCTTTCAAAATGCAAACCCAATTGCTTTTCCACATGGGGAGCAGCATGTTAGCTGCTCCCCATGTGTAAAAGCAATGCCGGCTCCCGCAGGAGGCGGGGAGCCGGCTGGGACTGTGGGGGAATTGGGGACCCCCCCACAGTCCCCAAACAGAGGCCA
The DNA here is from genome assembly GCA_963921515.1 of Calotriton arnoldi. NCBI lineage: Eukaryota > Metazoa > Chordata > Amphibia > Caudata > Salamandridae > Calotriton > Calotriton arnoldi. The sequence continues at coordinate 46,984 of CAWUFW010023013.1, read as the reverse complement.
GGCCCCGGGGGATGGGGTCCCCGGGGCCATAAGTGGCCAGGGAGGGGGCCACGCAGCCCCCTCCCCAAAATTTAAAAAAATAAAATAAAAAATAAAAAAGTGCAAGGCCGGCCCCGGGGATGGGGTCCCCGGGGCCTTAAATGGCCTGAGGAGGGGGACCACGCAGCCCCCCTCCAAATGTATAAAATAAAAATCGAGGGCATGCCCCGGGGGATGGGGTCCCCGGGGCCAATACAGGCCCAGGGAAGGGGGGCCACGCGGCCCCCTTCCCGTTTTTTTTTTTAATAAAAAAAAAAATGCTCAGGCCCCGGGGGATGGGGTCCCCGGGACCAAAAGTGGGCAAGGGAAGGGGGGCCACGCAGCCCCCCTCCCATTAAAAAAAATTTAAAAAACGACCGGCATTGTGCCGGAGGCCCCGCCCCCTCCCTGCAGTACTCTGCAATCGCGCCCCTGGTGCGTTTTAAGAAGGGAAGTAATTCCCCTTGAATACTGGGGGTCCCTGGAGGCCAACTAGCCCACCAGGAACCTCCAGTATGCGCCAGGGGCTGCGTTGCAGAGAGGTGTACAGAGGCCACGCCCCTTTTACACCTCTCTGCAACGCAGCTCTGTGGCGCTTTTAGAAGTACATGGTGGGCTAGTTGGACTCCAGGGACCCTCAGGATTCAAGGGGACTTAATCCCCCAACTTAAAACGCGCCACGGGCGCGTTTGCACAGTGGTGAAGGGAGGGGCGGGGCTTCAGGTGACATGTGTGCAAACAGGCCCCGTGGCGCGTTTTAAGATGGGGAATTAAATCCCCTTCAATCCTGAGGGTCCATGGGGGCCAACTAGCCCACCATGTACTTCTAAAAGCGCCACAGAGCTGCGTTGCAGAGAGGTGTAAAAGGGGCGTGGCCTCTGAACACCTCTCTGCAACGCAGCTCCTGGCGCATACTGGAGGTACAGGGTGGGCTAGTTGGACCCCAGGGACCCTCATGAGTCAAGGGGTCTTAATCCCCCAACTTAAAACGCGCCACGGGCGCGTTTGCACAGATGTCACCTCAGGCCCCGCCCCCTCCCTTCACCATTGTGCAAATATTCCTCTAAAATCAGCCGAACTACGAATTCCGATTTACTCACCTGTTATCAGGAGAGACCTCAGTGCTGCATCTTTCAGCCCAGTACTGATCCTGAAAAGTAATTTTAACCGTACTTACCAGTAACTTGAATTTCCTTCCATAGGATATCATTGACTGTATTCACTTGGAAATTCTTCTTTAAGTGTGGAGTTTTGGAACTTTATAATATTCCTCTAAAATCAGCCGAACTACGAATTCCGATTTACTCACCTGTTATCAGGAGAGACCTCAGTGCTGCATCTTTCAGCCCAGTACTGATCCTGAAAAGTAATTTTAACCGTACTTACCAGTAACTTGAATTTCCTTCCATAGGATATCATTGACTGGTTTCACTTGGAAATTCTTCTAAGTGTGGAGTTTTGGAACTTTATAATATTCCTCTAAAATCAGCCGAACTACGAATTCCGATTTACTCACCTGTTATCAGGAGAGAACCCAGTGCTGCATCTTTTAGCCCAGCACTGACCCTGAAAAGTAATTCTAACCGTACTTACCAGTAACTTGTATTTCCTTCCATAGGAATCCATTGTCTGGTTTTCAGCAGAAAAGTTTCAAAGTGTCAATTTTCACAAACTACAAATATTCCTTAAAAATCGCCTGTATGACTTAAACGCATTCTTTCAACTGTTTACAGGAGATGCACCAGTGCTGGATCCAGGATCCACCACTGAGTAAGAAAAAGTAACGATAACACTACTTACCTGCTAAGTGAATTTCCTGCCATAGGATAACATTGGTGATTCTATGTGAAAAAGTTTCTAAGTGTCAACTTTTAAAATACAATAATATTCCTTAAAAATCAGTACTGTAACCAAAACGCTTTTAGTCAACTGTTTACAGGAGATGTCCCAGGACTGAATCTAGGATCCAGTCCTGTGGTTAGAAAAGTAATCCATAAAGTAACTAATTGCATTTAACTTGAAATTCACATTGAGCTCAATGTTGCATTGTGTTTGAAATTGTGTTGCCTATTGCAACAACTGTAACTACTGTACTTAAAAGTCTATTACCTATTTGCAAAGTATTTAAACTAAAGTAATTCATTCTGAGAAAGTATATTTTGTAATGTAATGTATAATGTAATTACAATGTAATTTAAAAAATAAATAGTTTAAAAAAATGTAGTAAATCAGTATCAAAAAAATAAAGATAATTAATACATTTAAATATTGTCATTTACAAAACCTTTGAAATTCACTGAAAAAAACCATAGGTTTCAGACATGTTATAGTTAGGAATTAGCATTTAAGAAACCTTTGAAATTCACTGAAAAAAACATAGGTTTCAGGCACGTTATAGTTAGAAATTAGCATTTAAAAAACCTTTGAAATTCACTGAAAAAACCATAGGTTTCAGACACGTTATAGTTAGAAATTAGCATTTAAAAAACCTTTGAAATTCACTGAAAAAACCATAGGTTTCAGGCACGTTATAGTTAGAAATTTGCATTTAAAAAACCTTTGAAATTCACTGAAAAAACCATAGGTTTTAGGGACAGTTATAGTTAGTTGGACATTGCACTCGTACAAAACCCGTGAAATTCCCCCATTATAGTTAGTTCAGCTAACTATAACTTGCGCCCCCACAATGCACTGCTGATGACATCACATATTACATCACTCATGACATGGTCAGTGACATCACTGATGACATCACTGATGACATCTCAAATGACATCACTGATGACATCATCCATGTGATAGTTTCATTCATCTTCTCACACCCTAATATAACTTTTGATACACCCACTGTAAATTACACACTGCCATTCTCAAAACCATAGACACTCCAACACCAATAACTACATACCCACTCACTGATTCTTAGGTCTACACACACATCCACTCACTCACCCGTACAGTCACTCATACTTACGGTCACTCAGTACAGGACTATCATATGCACTCATACACCTACATAGACACTCACACACCGCCACTCATCCATAGAGGTACTCACACACCTAGTCAGTCATGCAAATAATTAATCACACTGCCATTTACTCACCTATACAGTTATACACACACCAGCTCACTTACTCATACAAATACTAGCACATTCTTACGCTCTTATACAATCACTGATACAAGCACACACTCATCCATACAGTCACTCTCACAATCACAGACTCTCGCTTATAGCTATTTATATACTCCAACACACATATATACTGCCTTTCACATATGTAGTTACTCACACATGTACCACTGGGACATACATTCACTCACTAACACACTCTTACACACACTTACCCACCCATACAGTCTATCACAGATGCACTCTTGAAACCATCCACCCAGTGAATCACCCAATCACACATCTATGCACAGAGTCGCACACACCCCTCCCACACAAACACTCAGGCACCCATACAGATACTCAGACAAACATTCAATAACTCATATACACACTCATGTAGATATTCACAAACACATGCAGCCACTTACACAGCAACAGACAGACGGATACAGACATTCACCCAGTTTAGTCACTAACCCATGCATTCAGTAAGATACGTTAAATCACTCACTTATAGAGTCAGTCACGCACCTACTAAATCATCCACACAGACACTTAGACACCCACTCATTCTTCAATACGTCTTTTCCTATATATATTAAAAATATTTAAACTTTACAGAAACACACAGTCACTGGATGATGTCATCAGTGATGTCATTTCAGATGTCATCAGTGATGTCATCAGTGATGTCACTGACCATGTCATGAGTGATGTAATATGTGACGTCATCAGCAGTGCATTGCGGGCGCGAGTTATAGTTAGCTGAACTAACTATAACGGGGGAATTTCACGGGTTTTGTACGAGTGCAATGTCCAACTAACTATAACTGTCCCTAAAACCTATGGTTTTTTCAGTGAATTTCAAAGGTTTTTTAAATGCAAATTTCTAACTATAACGTGTCTGAAACCTATGGTTTTTTCAGTGAATATATATATATATATATATATATATATATATATATATATATATATATATATATATATATATATATATATATATATATATATATATATATATATATATATTTTCCCAGACTCCTTGGATTGTGGGCCAATGACATGCCCGGCAGATCAAATGAACTGAGTTGTCAATAACATGACATAAGGTAAAATACCTTTTGGTTCCAATCTATGACAATTTTTAAACTGGGATTGCAAGGGGGTTCCTTTTTGGGTCTTACACGGGATGACAAGCACATATTAGTATAAGCCCATCTGATAGAGTCAAGGGGATAATTGAAATGCTGGGGATGAGATGTATGTTACACCCATTGAGTTATTAAAACTTGTAAATTGTACAACTGACTAAAGAAAATCACATAGAAAAGTATGGATTTAATGAAGAAATGGTTAGGAATACCGCATAACGAAGTTGATGCTAGTATAGTGGGCATTGAGTAAACTATGAAGTTAAGTTTTTAATATATTAAATGAATATATTATATTTACCTTACACAGGACTGAAATCAAAGGCAACCAATCAGTGCCATTAAAGAGAGACTTATACTTGTCTTGATAAAGATGGGATATCAATAAGAACCATCGAAACGCATTGACGCCTCACTCAACACAATCCGTGGAATTAGCTTACCCTGTAGATAAGAATAATAAATTGTGTCCAGGATTAGCTATTGTATTTTTCAGACCGGATGTGTTTCTAGATGACAAAAATGTACTGTCTGTTTATGTCTCTCTGTTGATTGTTTGTGGGTACATTTTAATATAAATATTTGATTTTTTAAGTTTTTTTAACAAGATACATAATTTCAACTGTATATGAATTTAGTATTAATGTTTCTGCCATCATTTGGCTCTCTGTGTGTGAAATTTATGATTCCAATGATATATGAATTTCGATTTTGATGTGAGTAGAATTATTTTTATTGTGTTTTTTATTATTGCAATATCTGTTGGTTTTAAATAAAAATATATTTTAATATAACAATTCATAGGTGTTATAGTTGTATGTATAACCTTCTATGATCTAACATATGGGCTAAAAATAATTTTGCTGGGTACGTTGAGATCCAGCATTATATTTAGAGTTTATATAAACTTTCCACCAAGGGACATTTATTTCTACCTTCCGCCTTATCTCACAATCATTACTGTTAGCGACCGCGGCGGTCGGAAACAGTGGAACGTACCGCTGTGACATCGGGGATATCATAATATCATTGGCGGTCACTCCGCGTGCTTGGTGGCTGTTTTGTGTGTTTCTGCTATGATACCGACCTGCGCGGTTGCATTGTCACCTTCTCCGCCGTCTACGGGTGGTTTTTCGATGCCTCCTACCGCCGCGGTTGGAATATTTTGGCGGTTGATCCTAATAGGGTCAGCGGTGTTTCCGCGGTACCTGCGGACGGTAATTTTCCGCCACTATGGCGGTTGGATTTTTTTCCGTCTGCCATCGTAATGACCCTCTAGGTGTATGTGAGAAACTTTTCATACTCTTTATAAAGTTCTGTGTTCTTGGGAGATGCAGTTCACACAAGGTAGTCTTTAATTCAGAACAGGTTATTCAAAAGTATAAGGTACAATGTTCGCAAAGACATCCAGCCCGCAGAGTCCATGTGCATTCGTGCACTACTACCACAATAAGAACAACTCTGCCCTGAAGAAGCCTATGTTTGGGTGAAACGTGTTGACTGCATATGTTTGTTTCTGTCCTCAAGCAGAAAGAAAATAAATAAATAAACATTCAAGCACAATCAGACTCGTCACATACTTTATGAAAGAACTTTGGATTTAACTTCATGTCTTTTGTTTTTTTTGTTGCCTCTCATCCTTTGTATTTTCCATTTGTGTAATCTAAAACGTTATCCCCTTATTTAATGCAAAGCAAACATAAAATATATAATGGAGGACATTCTAAAAAGGGTATTTTACAGGCTACAAGGGATATATTCTGTGAGAGTAATTGAGCTCAGTCTGATCTTGCTGTGAAAACGAATAGTATAGTGCAGTGCAGAAAAGTCCCCAGAGATAACATGCAGGTCCTAAGGTTTATCCACAGTAGCCTACCATGCATATCCAGAAGTACTCCCACCACTCCTTTTGTGAATAAAATGTAACCTAAGAGGTAAGTTATACCCACACTGGTGCCTCAGTGCACTGCATCTAGGTTCTCAAGCTCTACCTTACTGACAATGGCCAGAGTAGCAGCAATATATCTGGGGCCAATTTTGTTCTCATAGCCAGGATATTGCCCAGCAGATTATGCACAGTGCAACATAGAAAGGTGACTGGGTGCACCTCAGAGGGCAACACTTCAGCATTTTAGACCACTGTCTAGAGTTTAATGAAGGAAGGTAGTTGATTCCCTAGCCCGAGACCACTGATTACATGGAGGTAGAGATTCTACCAAACTCTTACTACCTGCGCCAGTAGCTGCCAACTGCAAGATGGGCCAAAGCACAGAGTTTTCACCTCTGGCAGAAGCTTGTCAAATTACATTCATATTAAAATTTAGTGATGGAGCGTGCATCTCAATTAAAGCTGCAAGACAGCGGGACTGAATGGATGTGGATGTGACCTTTGCTGGAAGTAGCTTTCATCCTCCCTTCACAAGGTTATTTCTAATAAATAGTCACCATTTCTCTAACTACATACAATCAATTTGCAGGCTTCTCTTTGCACATCAGTTGTTTACGTCTATGTATTTCATTTCCTGCAGAATTTAGGAATCACTGACATAACCTCGACAGACATAATATCGACCTACATTTTTATCGACACAAAAATATCGATGACACTAATATCGATACCCTATACTTAATAAAAAAACACACTAATATCGAACCCAAAATATCTAAAAACAATATTATCGATCACAGTAATATCGAACACATAAATATCGTTATTTAAAATATCGAACATCCTTTAAAAATATACATGTCCAAAATATCGATCACAATAATATAGACAGCATAATTATCGTTTTTGTAAAAATATCGACAAGTAAAAAATAGATAAAACACACAAAATTCAACACAATAAATATGATTAAATAAATAAACATACATTGCATATAAAATAAAATCAAAAACATATTTTTAAAACACAGTAAAACATATCTTAAAACATTAAATAATAAATGCACTATTAATAACCATTTTAATTTTATATTTACATTAACTACAAAGTTTATTTAACATCACATATAATATAATACACATTTAAATAATTCAACATGTGAAAAGAAAAAAAAAAGTAATTGACTCTTAATTAGCGTTTTCCATATATAGAAAACAACTACCAAAACAATTAAAACAATGAAGATCAACCAATAAAAATACACAATGTTATAATAAACCAATGAGATTAAGCAAACAATTAAATAAACACTATATAAGGAAGGAAAACTTAGGGGCAGATTCCGATTCGGGCCGGAAAACATACCGACCGACTCGGTACGGGAATATAGTCCGACCGACACGTACCGGAGCTGCCCGACCTGCGTAGTACGATGAAATGCATGTGAATCACGACCGACTCATACGGAACACAAGCCGAACGACCGAACCGCACGGAAACAAGCTATCCGGCCGGGAAACTACACGAATCGAACCGACCGACACACACCAGGAATGAACCCGACCGAAACGTACCCGCGAACTCCGACCCGCGCAGTACGATGCAATGCGTGGGAAACCAGACCGAGTCACACGGAGCCCAAGCCGTACGACCGACACGCATACAAAACCCAGCCGAAGCAACCCAATACTCCGCGACCGACGAGTACGCCGCACATGAAACCTAGCAGAAACACAGCGTGAACGACTCGGAGAAGCTCGCACGAGACAACTGCAGCGTCCTAATCGGTCAGAAGAACGTCTCCTACATGCCCAAAAAATACAAAGGAAAAAATACAAAAAAAGGGCCAAACAAGCAATGACAAAGCCAATAAATACTGGGGGAAACATGGAACAAAGACACACCCACAACTCCACCCATATAAAGGCCACAAATCCCTACCATGATCCTTTGCAAATTCAACTGACCTGCCAGCACAGAACACCATCAGACAGCAACCACAGACACACTCACAGCTCATCCATCACACAAGCCACACACCATTAGCACCTCCCAAATAGCACCCTCACATACACCCAGCAAAACCTACACTCACCCACCCTCACTTGCACACACACACACATCAATCACCACCACCACCCATCACCATGCCCCCAAAGAAGAATCCAAAGTTCCTAGACAGTGAATTGGAAGTCCTGGTAGATGAGATCCTCAGGGTAGAGCCACAGTTGTTTGGTACATTGGTCCAACAGACCCCCATGTCGCAGAAAACCAAGATGTGGGAGAGGATCGTGAACAGGGTGAATGCACACTCACCATGTTTGCGCACAAAGGAAGACATACAGAACAGGTGGTATGATGTGCGCAGGAGGGTCAAGGACCTACTAAAGAAGGATTACGTCTTGAGTCAGCGCACCGGCAGTGGCCCTCCTGCAAAACCACTATACCTCAGGCCCTGGGAGGAGAAGGTGCGGGCCATCCTACCACCAGTGAGCGTATATGGACTATCAAACATCCCAGAACCTGGTAAGTACACAACAAATATACACAATATTATGTGACAATACACACACATCAATGTCAAGGGGATAGTCAAACCATGCACCCTTAGCAAATCCACAGCAATCAAAAGATAATCATTCCAAGATGTGTATGTTAGTTAGATAAACACAATACATGCCATCCAATAGTGATATGTAACTGTGTCATGACATGTACAAACCTAACAACAAATAGAGCAAGACAGTGGCACAAATCTAACCAACAAACACAGTCAGACATTTTGCCACCACTAGAACACCACCTCACAGGGAAGCTCACTGAAAGGAAGGAATTCTGTGTATGCTGGTGAAGTCAGTGAAGCCAATAGCATGATGGGAGTTGTAGTCACAGATATTGGTCACCCTCACAATTGGCCCATCAACACCACTCTGAACCATGCTCACATCACAGGGAGTGGAAAACAACTGACAAGATGGCTGACACTGGGTACTGAGCACAAGGCTCTGCTGGGAACTGGGAACCAACCAACAGCAGGACACCACTGTCAGCCATCTTGCCATTGCTGTCACACTCACACACAGTGAAGTCGACTCAAAAGGAAGGAAGTATGGGCATGCTGGGAAGGGGGGTGTAGGCAATAGCATGATGGGAGTGGTAGTCACAGATATTGGTCACCCTCACAGTTGGCCCATCAACACCACTCTGAACCATGCTCACATCACAGGGAGTGGAAAACAACTGACAAGATGGCTGACACTGGGTACTGCTGTGGGGAGCACAAGGCCCTGCTGGGAACTGTGCACCAACCAACAGCAGGACACCACTGACTGACATCCTAAAAGCCAACTTGCACTCCCTGCAATGGAAGCACGTTCCATGGCGGGATATCTGGCTGGGTGGGAAGGAGGACTGACAGCTCTGACTATAGTCACCAGCAGCTTTCTCACACACCCCCTTAACACAAACTCCACACAACTCACCTGGGAGAATGCAATGCCTCACACTCTAATTAAATATCCCACAAAGAACAACCACACTGGGTTATGCTGTGTGAAGCACAGGGACACTTTTGGGACTTGTAGCCAAACAAACGCCAGGACAACACTGTCAGCCATCCTGTCAGCACAGGCACACTACCCCACAGGGAAGCAGAGTCAAAAGGAAGGAAGTATGGGCATGCTGGGAAGGGGGTGTAGGCAATAGCATGATGGGAGTGGTAGTCACAGCTCAACATCCCCCACCCGCATGGCCCAGCAAGCTCACACTGAAGCATGCACACCTCACAGGGAGTGAAAAGCCACTTCAAAGATGTCTGACAGTGGCCTCAGCTGTGGGGAGCACAAGGCAATGCTGGGAACTGGGCACCAACAAACAACAGGACCACACTGTCAGCCATCTTGCCATTGCTGTCACACTCACACACAGTGAAGTCCACTCAAAAGGAAGGAAGTATGGACATGCTGGGAAGGGGGGTGTAGGCAATAGCATGATGGGAGTGGCAGTCACAGATATTGGTCACCCTCACAATTGGCCCATCAACACCACTCTGAACCATGCTCACATCACAGGGAGTGGAAAACAACTGACAAGATGGCTGACACTGGGTACTGAGCACAAGGCTCTGCTGGGAACTGTGAACCAACCAACAGCAGGACACCACTGTCAGCCATCTTGCCATTGCTGTCACACTCACACACAGTGAAGTCGACTCAAAAGGAAGGAAGTATGGGCATGCTGGGAAGGGGGTGTAGGCAATAGCATGATGGGAGTGGTAGTCACAGATATTGGTCACCCTCACAGTTGGCCCATCAACACCACTCTGAACCATGCTCACATCACAGGGAGTGGAAAACAACTGACAAGATGGCTGACACTGGGTACTGCTGTGGGGAGCACAAGGCCCTGCTGGGAACTGTGCACCAACCAACAGCAGGACACCACTGACTGACATCCTAAAAGCCAACTTGCACTCCCTGCAATGGAAGCACGTTCCATGGCGGGATATCTGGCTGGGTGGGAAGGAGGACTGACAGCTCTGACTATAGTCACCAGCAGCTTTCTCACACACCCCCTTAACACAAACTCCACACAACTCACCTGGGAGAATGCAATGCCTCACACTCTAATTAAATATCCCACAAAGAACAACCACACTGGGTTATGCTGTGTGAAGCACAGGGACACTTTTGGGACTTGTAGCCAAACAAACGCCAGGACAACACTGTCAGCCATCCTGTCAGCACAGGCACACTACCCCACAGGGAAGCAGAGTCAAAAGGAAGGAAGTATGGGCATGCTGGGAAGGGGGTGTAGGCAATAGCATGATGGGAGTGGTAGTCACAGCTCAACATCCCCCACCCGCATGGCCCAGCAAGCTCACACTGAAGCATGCACACCTCACAGGGAGTGAAAAGCCACTTCAAATATGTCTGACACTGGCCTCAGCTGTGGGGAGCACAAGGCCCTGCTGGGAACTGGGCACCAACAAACAACAAGACCACACTGTCAGCCATCTTGCCATTGCTGTCACACTCACACACAGTGAAGTCCACTCAAAAGGAAGGAAGTATGGACATGCTGGGAAGGGGGGTGTAGGCAATAGCATGATGGGAGTGGCAGTCACAGATATTGGTCACCCTCACAATTGGCGTATCAACACCACTCTGAACCATGCTCACATCACAGGGAGTGGAAAACAACTGACAAGATGGCTGACACTGGGTACTGCTGTGGGGAGCACAAGGCCCTGCTGGGAACTGTGCACCAACCAACAGCAGGACACCACTGTCAGCCATCTTGCCATTGCTGTCACACTCACACACAGTGAAGTCCACTCAAAAGGAAGGAAGTATGGACATGCTGGGAAGGGGGGTGTAGGCAATAGCATGATGGGCGTGGTAGTCACAGATATTGGTCACCCTCACAATTGGTCCATCAACACCACTCTGAACCATGCTCACATCACAGGGAGTGGAACACAACTGACAAGATGGCTGACACTGGGTACTGCTGTGGGGAGCACAAGGTCCTGCTGGGAACTGGGCACCAACAAACAACAGGACACCACTGACTAACATCCTGAAAGCCAACTTGCACTCCCTGCAATGGAAGCACTTTTCATGGTGGGATGTCTGGCCTGGGGGGAGGAGGAGTGCCAGCTCCGAGTACAGCTACCAGCAGGCCCTTACACACACACCACTTCCACTAACTCCAAACAACACACCTGGGACCATGCTCTACAAGAGAGTGAGTGAAAAGCCACTTCCAAGATGTCAGACAATGGTGCTCTGTTGTGGGGAGCACAAGGCCCTGCTGGGAACTGTGCACCAACCAACAGCAGGACACCAATGACTGACATCCTGAGAGTCAACCTGCACCCACTGCAAGTGTGGCATGCTTCATGGTGGGATAACTGGGCTGGGGGAGAAGGAGGTCCGGATGTCAACCAAATACCACCAATGCTGGTCATGCACCCTCAACATCCACATTGAAATGCATCAGGTTGGCAGGACAATGAGCCACACCAATATCAACCTCTGACTGTGACAACTTAGGACAATGCAATGTACAGGACCGCATCCAGAGGTACAGTCGCAACTGTCATGTGTTTGAACCATTGATGCCTGCAGAAACATAACATACATTGTGTGTCTCTTCTAAAACCAGGTGATGATGGGGACACAGCAGCAGATGAGGAGGAGTCCCTGTCCCAGGCTCCGGGGGACCCTGAGCTCTCTGGTGTGGAACAGCCTCTGCCCTCATCGGATGGCGAAGACCAACCTGGCACCTCTGGTGGGAGTCATCATGCAGCACCAGCAAGACCACCATCTGCACCCCCTGCACCCATTCCTCCAACATCTGCCAACACACAGACCACCCCCGCCGACACGGACAGACCAAGGACACTCAATGACAACAGCACAGGGACCACAGCCCACCGTGAAGCAACGGACAACAACCCCAGTACCAACCCCCAAGGGGGCCGAGGGTCACCTGTGCGTGCCACGGCAGCTCCCGCACGTGTGTCCAGGGGTGGTGGTAGGGGTGGTAGGCAGAGGTCGCTGTTTTCAGAGGGGTCTGGACTGCATGATGACCCACAACTGGCACGCATTGCTGATGCGTACCAGAATAGCACCGGAGAGGTCAGCCAGGTAGTGGGGATCCTCAAGGACATTCAACAGCAGCAGGCTGCCCATCATGCCCGCTTGGACTCCCACAAGTCCCGTGTGGAGACACACATGTCCCGTGTGGAGACACACATGTCTGGCATGGAGTCCAAGTGGGACACATTGGAAGAACTAACAGCGGTGCACCAACATGTCCACACCTCCCTGTGTGCCCACAACATCTGGTGCCGCAACAACTGCAACTGCCACAGGGAGGATGACTCTGGTGGAGAGTCCTCTGCACCGCAGCAGCCTGCACATAAGGGTCCCCCCAGAAAGAAGAGGGGTCGTCCGAGGAATGACAACTCAGAGGCCGATGGCCATGTACATCCCCCAGGAACCCAACACCTGTTCTGGAAATTCTCCTTTGTGTGCAAACTGTTCACCCTGTCGAATGCAACACAACTCTCCCACATGACATGGGGAGTTTAAGTTGGACTAATGTATCAGATGACTGTGGACTTTACTCAGGACATTTCTGCTACCAACACTTCCAACTCATCTGGGAACTTTGGATTCCAATACCAATGCACAGCACCCACCATCCTGTGCAATATCCTCACACATGTATGTAAATAAAGTCACTAATACACCATACTTGCCTCTGTTGTGATTCCAACGTTGTTTTTGTCATGGAGATGATGATCTGCTAAATGACACTGTGCATGCTAACTGCCACAGCAAGTTCAACACCGTCATGTGAGTCATGGCGACGTGACACATATGAGGGAGACACACCACTAGGGCTACACAACACATAGACACCAGGGCCATCTGACTCATCGCCTACACTGATGTTGCCAGGAAATACAGTGGAATGCACAGACACCACACCTATTCAGAGTCTGTGTTAACTAGCTCACAGGTGCAGTAAGCAAATGTCAGTCAGATATGTGACCACAGACAACGCACATCCCAAAGTGAAGCACAGGTTTATTACACATTTGTAACATGTTGTTTCCACTACAAATGCAAGGTAATCCCACGTGGCAGTGGCCACACAGTCAAAAAGTGTAGAAGAAATAAAGTCCAGGGGTGTGTGGCACATCACCTGTAGGGAAACGACTGCTGCCACCCTGAAAGCTGAATCATGGTGTCGGGGGATCCAAGTTGACCAAACAACACTGAAAGCACCCTGTGAAGGACAGACATGACACACAGTCAAAAGCACTGAAGAACAGGACAGAACTGCAATACTCATGCCCAATACATGTCACAAGATACCTACACAAAATCAAGTTAGCATGTCAACACTGTTGGGGAGTACAGACTACCTTTAAGGACACATCGCTGCACGCATCCAGTCAAGTAGCACATGGCCACACTCAAACAGCACCAGAGCACCACCCACACATATCATGCAAACTCACATCATTGACATGACATCTCTGGATACTCACATTCAGCTGAAGAAGTTGGTGATGAGCTGTGTGCGGACATCACCCTCATCATCATCATCATCACTGGCATCGTGGCCCAGGCCAGGATCCTCCACAGGTGGCGGATGTTGGTCATCGTCATCCAGGATGAGAGGCAACTCCTTCCGCACTGCCAGGTTGTGTAGCATGCAGCAGACGATGACAATCTTGCACACCTTTGCTGGGGCATATGGGAGGGCTCCTCCTGTCTTGTCTAGGCAGCGGAAGCGGCTCTTCAGGAGACCAAATGTCCGCTCGATCACTCTCCGGTTCCGACCATGTGCCTCATTGTAGCGCATCTGGGCTGGTGTCACAGGGTTCTTGAGGGGTGTCAGCAACCACGGCATGTTGGGGTATCCGGAGTCACCAACAGACAGACAATTGCACATTAGCTGAGTTGGAAAAGAGCATGGAATACAACATAGCAGAACACACACAATGGTACAAAGTCAGTACACACCGACAAGCCAGGCACGCTGGTTCTGCATCTGTGACATCATCCTCGGGATGCGACTACTCCTCATCACGTAGGCATCGTGTGCCAAACCGGGGAAACGGGCACACACATGTGAGATGCTCATATCTGCAAGACATATCACCAGAGCATTGATCGAATGATAATGTTTCCTGTTCCTGTGTGCCTGCTCAAGTGCCTGTGGTGGTACCAAAGCCACATGTGTCCCATCAATGGAGCCGATGACATGTGGCATCCTCCCCAGGGCATAGAAGTCACTCTTGATGTCAGTGAGTTGTTGACGTTTAGGGAAATAGATGTACTGGTTCAGGTATCTCAACATTGCCTCCAAAACATCGCGTAGCACATGGCTGAACATGGTCTGTGACATCCCACCAGAAGACGCCACAGAGTGTTGAAAGGTACTGGTGGCAAAGAAGTGTAGGGCTGCCATCACCTTCACCTTGGGGGTCAGCGCTGTAGGGTATGGCCGGCCAGGTTGCAAATGTGGGGCCAACCGCACCGCCAAATCCTCAATCAGCGCCCTGTTGAAGCGGTACCGTTGGATGCAGTCACGTTCCACCATCGTTTCAAGGTCAGGGAATGGTCTATGGACAGCTGATGCCCTGCAGTGCATAGGTGAAGAAAGAAAGATTGTCAGTCACCCCACATATGTGCCATTGACCATACTCAATATCACATGATACATCATTAAGAGACACAAGTACCTGATGTGTGTGCCGTTCTGTATGGACATATATGGCACCTACATGGCCAACATCTAACATCACAGTTCTACATGTGTTGACAACAAGTTCCAGGTTGTGCCATGGGAAATCATTAGGCTGTGTCACAGTACCCATTTACTGCTGTCACGTTCCAAACACACACCACAGTGACATGTCAGGACAGATGTGCCACAGGCATCACAGCTCATTGACAGGTAGATTCCCAGGGACCCTGTATTGCCACATGGACACTGGAATGACATGGCTTATCGTGTACACGTCAGCAAAACAACCATTACTCCCACAGGTAGTGGCCCCTGTTACCTCTGCAGGACAGACATGGACGTCTGTGACACACACACACACAACATCCAAGTCCATGCACAAACAACGTGGATGTGGAGACTGTCTCCCATTCTGCACATGGAATCAGAGACATCGGAAACACAACATGCACACAGACTGTGGAGGGCCATCACCATTGTGGCAATGGGTCACCCTGTGACGTACATACCTTCCCACATGGGACTCAGGGGGTATGTGACATGACATACACATACACAACCTGGAAATGTGACGATTGCCACATGCTCTGAACTGAACAGTTGCACATCACAGTGGTCATGTGCACAACACACAAAGGATTCTGTCCCCATGAACACGTGCACAGCCTGGGAGTGGCAGCCCCCAAGTGCCACCCAAAAAACCACATGTTGACCCCCATACACAGAAAAGGATGCAGCCTTACATGCCTTAGGATACAGTGTGGACAGGCTATGGTGTCGTAGGTGTGCCCCTGAGTCCCTGGCAAGTAAATGTGGCTGGCATACGTTCACCAGTGACAAGCATGGTGACATATGCGAGTGACTTGTACAGGGACGCGTCGTACAGTAATGGACCGATCGGTGCGCACGCATTGGCCATTGCATATGATGTGAGCGGATACGCGTTGTACAACAATGGACCGATCGGTGCGCGCGCATTGGACATTGCATATGATGTGAGCGGATACGCGTTGTACAGCAATGGACCGATCGGTGCGCACGCATTGGCCATTGCATATGATGTGAGCGGATACGCGTTGTACAGCAATGGACCGATCGGTGCGCACGCATTGGCCATTGCATATGATGTGAGCGGATACGCGTTGTACAGCAATGGACCGATCGGTGCGCACGCATTGGCCATTGCATATGATGTGAGCGGAGACGCGTTGTACAGCAATGGACCGATCGGTGCGCACGCATTGGCCATTGCATATGATGTGAGTGGATACGCGTTGTACAGCAATGGACCGATCGGTGCGCGCGCATTGGCCATTGCATATGATGTGAGCGGATACGCGTTGTACAGCAATGAACCGATCGGTGCACACGCATTGGCCATTGCATATGATGTGAGCAGAGACGCGTTGTACAGCAATGGACCGATCGGTGCGCACGCATTGGCCATTGCATATGATGTGAGCGGATACGCGTTGTACAGCAATAGACCGATCGGTGCGCACGCATTGGCCATTGCATATGATGTGAGCGGAGACGCGTTGTACAGCAATGGACCGATCGGTGCGCACGCATTGGCCATTGCCTATGATGTGAGCGGATACGCGTTGTACAGCAATGGACCGATCGGTGCGCGCGCATTGGCCATTGCATATGATGTGAGCGGATACGCGTTGTACAGCAATGAACCGATCGGTGTGCACGCATTGGCCATTGCATATGATGTGAACGGATACGTGTTATTTTTCGAAATACGCGTTGTACAGCAATGGACCGATCGGTGCGCACGCATTGGCTATGGCCTGACATGGTAACGGACGCGATTTCGAAGCTTTAACGAGTCGGATGCAGTGAATTCAGTTGGCCACCCACAACAATGTTGCAAATTAATGGGTGTCATGTAGTTGAAGTTTAGAAGGATGCTGTGGGCTTGTTTAAGTGGTGCAATTCCATGGATTGGCCAGATTCAGAAGATGCAAACGACTTGGACCTATCACTTTGGACACATGGGACAGTATCTGCCTCCGCAGCACACATATGATGCTGGCTGTTCCCCTGAGAGCTCACTTCCCTGCACTACATGCTCCAGGACAACATCTGCCTCTACCACTGCTGCTGTCTCTGCATACTCTGGCTACTACAATGGCACGTACTGTGGATAGAGCCCCAGCCTTCAGCACTGAGGAGAACCAGGCCCTGCTGGACATCCTCCTTCCACAGTACAGCAAGCTGTATGGGAAACCAGGGGAGCAGGTGAGTGTGCTGTCCACTGCCTTACTAATTGTGCATGTTGTCTGACTAGCAAGACGTACAGTGTGTACACCAGTGGGTAGCATGCTCACTGAGTAGTTGTCACCCCCCAAAGTGTGTAGTCACATGCACTCAACAGGTATAGTGCAGTAACAGTGCATTCCAACAAGGTTTGATTTCCCAGGCAATGATACCATTTAGTAACTGCTGGCAAACTGTTCATAGCCATAGTTGCACTACCTGTGTAGATCATATGCCCCTGTGATTGAGACATGTATATCCAACTGTGTGATGCACGGAAATGTGGCATGTGTAGTAATGGCCTTTTCACTTTGTCATCCTCACAGGTTGATGCCCACCAGAAGCAGGAGATCTGGCTGACCATCGTCCGGGCAGTACAATCGGTGGGGGTCTACAGGCGCAGGATCCGCAACTGCCAGAAGAGGTGGCAGGACCTTCGGGGCTGGACCCGGAGGATCGCAAGGGTCCAGCTGAAGCTGTCGCCTCCTCGCAGGAGGGGAGGACACCGGACCCTGACCCCCCACATGCTCCGGATCCTGGCGGTGGTCTTCCCTGACCTGAATGGGCAGCTGAAGGCCAGAAAGCAGCAAGGAGGGGGTAAGTGCTAGCCTCAACTGTGTACTATGACTGACATGCTCTATGCACTCCTTTCGCCTGGTTCCACTTCCACAGTACAACTGTCATGTCGTCCTGGACTCATGTCCCTCATTTGTGTCATGCCCCCTCCTCATCTGATACACAGGTGTGGCCCTTACAGTCTTTGACTTAGGTCACTTGGGTACTGTGTACTTGCAGTTACCTGTGGTTCAAGTTGGGGACAGCATCAGTTACAGGAACTTTGTGGTGGGCTGCATGGGTGGTACAATTGCTCACATTGCCTGTGATCTGACATGTACTCTGGGTATGGCTTTAATATGTGTTCCAATTGCAGCTCTGACTCACCACATGTCTGGGGTATGTGCCACACACCCATGCTGCTGCAGAGACCAAGGTAGGGGCCTCAGAAGTATGTACATCATGTGTGTGACACATGCATAGCCACCTGCCTAGTGTTCAGGGTGGACCAGGACTGTAATGCCTACTCCGTACATCGAAGGCACTCTGTTCTCCCACTCCCGTGTGTCAGCATACATATTGGGCATTGTGAAGAGTGCACTCAGGTATATGCCTCTGTGTCACCGTGGTGTGGGCTTGCTATTTGGACTCCTGGAGTGTTTAACAATTTGGGGTGGCCAGCCATCTGAGTTGTGACTATGGGATATGCACATAGGTTAATGCATAGGTCTCTGATCTCTTGACTGTGCACGATGTTGTATGAAACATTGAGGTGCAGGCAGCTTTGGTTCATTCTCATCAGACGGTGAAGTGCTCATGTGTATGGATTTGTGTTTGCAGTCACTCAAATGTCTCATTTGATTGACGTGGGATCATCTCAGTCCTCATGATGTGGGTGGCCAGGGGTGCACATGTGCACCTGTCAGCTACAGGGCTTACATTTCTGAAACTCCCCTGATTGTGACAAAGTGCAGACTGGTGTTGTGTGTATGCACTGCCCCTGTGACAGGAGACAGTTATGACTGACTTGCCAGACAGGCCTGTGCCATGACATTCAAATCGCAAAGGGTGATCCAGCAGTGGTGTGATATGTCCTGCAAGCACACCATTGTTGCATTGTCTATCAGGACATGAGGACATCATTGTGTCTGGTGATGGAAGCAAAACCCGCATCTCAACAGAGACTTTGCCCATCACTTTTCCTGACACATGTACTGAGTCAGTGGCAGGAGATGGCATGTGTTTGGAGTGACACATTTCCATATATACTCTTGGATGTCCAACAACTGTGTATGTGGTGCATGTGTGCACATATGATTAGTCGCATACCACAGGCAGCAGACAGATGGGTGCATGGACAGGTAGGATATGTGTGGCATGACTGACTGTCAGGCAGACAATGGGCTTCTTCAAATCAGTGTCAGTACGAATTGCAATGTCTAGCAAATGATGGCAGGGCTTGCTCTGTGATGTGCTGTACTCACTGTGATGTGTGTGGTCAGTACAGGTGACTAATGTTGCTCTGTTTATCCTGATTGTTTGCAGATACATCCACGGCCACAGGAGGAGACAGCTCCACGGACCAAGAGGAGCGGCAGAGCCAGACTGGGTCCACTGCATGGGAGAACGAGGGACCCAGTGGCACGGAGGGTGAGGGGAGCCTCACTGAGGATATCTCAGCTACGACCACCTCGGCTGGGGAAAACAGCATCTCCAGTGAGGACTCCCTTGTGGAGGCAGGTGTCAGCAGACCAGAGGCAACATCAAGCAAGTCTGTCCCGCCACCACCACCATCTCCACCCTTCCATCTGCTCCCATCCCACATGTCCGTGGAGGCTCCCGTGTAGGGGAGCGTGTCTCCTTCATGCCAGGCACCGCACCCACTGCCTCTGTCCCCCCTGCTGCCCTGAGTGTGGAGTCTGTGGACTTGCTTAAGCAGATCCATGTAGGGCAGACATCAATTCTGAGTGTCCTCCATGCACACAAGGGTCTTTTGACACAACTGGTGTCATTCATGGAGGGCATGTCATCTGGCATGTCTGCCCTACATCAGACAAATCAGTACATGGCCTCCTCACTGATGGCAGCAGTGTCCCTCCTGCAACAGTCCCTCGCCCCTCCTACCTCTGCCACATCCACAATACCCAGCACCCTACCTGTCCCAAGCACACACACACTGGCACCGGCATGCACCAGCACAGACACAAGCAGCACACAGACACACACACAAAAATCCAGACGCACACGCACGCACAGTCAGGGGAGTGATACCTCACTCACAGGGGCTGGGGCCCAGACACACACACACGCATCCACGAGCACTGCACAGTCCTCAGATGCCTCTCCCTCCAAAAGCCCTTCCCTTGCCTCACCTGCAACCCCCCCTCCCAGAAGCTCTTCCTCTGTGAGCTTGGCCTCTTCCCCACAGATACACCTGACACGAAGTCCAGGTGGAAGAGGAGACCACCACACACAGAGGGGAGTGCCCCTCACACCTGGACACCCTCCACCAGGCACAGGCAGACAGAGGACCCCATTCGTAAGTCCCCACGGACCAGGAAGGGCAAGACCCCACCACCACCACCACGCAGCTCCACCACACAGTCTCTCTCCTCCATCCCCCAGGTCACCACTGCACAGGTTCCACCGCCACACCCTGTCCCAGGTTCCCCCACACACCGATACCGCATCCCCAAACTGCTTAGGCCCTCCCCCCCTACCACTTGCTCTTCCACCCCCAACCCAGATGCTCTGACTGTTGTGGAGACCGGGTCCCCCCCCTCTGTCCTGCCCACCTCATCTGCCCCCCCTTCCACTCCCTTGGAGTTGTGCACTGCAGTGGAGTCCACAACCACCCCGTCTGACTCGGGCACTGCAGTGGGGACCCAGTCCACTCCATCTGACCGGCCCACTGCAGTGGTTGCAGCACCCACAACATCTGAGTTGTGCCCTACAGTGGTGCCGGCCCCCACTGAGTCAGACACCTCCACTGCAGTTGCCGGTGACACTCCTGCACCCACCACCCCTTCACTGCCTCCTTCTGGCATCCCCTGATCCTGTCCCTGCGGTGCCTGGCCTGCCCCTTGTATGCCCCTCCGAGGGGGATGTCCCCTGTCCATACCAGTGCAGGCAAGCAATGGGTGACAAGTTGTCACGTATCACCCTGTTGGGACTGTGTATTTGGACTGGCCATTAACCTTAGTTTCTTTTGGACTTCAACTTTTAATTTTTACATTTGCTGAATAAAGCCTCTTTTTGTTTAATTGTGGTTTTTCTTTGGATGTACATGATGTAGATGAGTATCATCATGCATTTGCAGTTGTAATAGTGTTCAGATCAGGAAAATTAAGTGAAGCTGTGATGGACTCCATGTGGTCCATGGGATATGTGTCCTAATGTAGTCTGGATCTATAGCATCCTTTGCTGCAGTCTGAGGGTGTAATGTTCAGCATTTGACACATGGATGTACGTTTTGCCTTTGTAAATTACCATCTTTGGCTTACACTGATGCACATCTGGTGGGCTTACCACTGTTCAATGTTTCTATTTCCCTGACTGTGTGCCCATCTCCACTGGACATGCAGTTTTGCACATCAATGTTGAAGGACTCGTCTGTGTATACAGTGCAACTTGCTTGACACGTGTTTAGGGTGCATGCAGATGACTGACATGACACTCCCATACCCAGGCTGATGTGAGCAGAGCCTTCAGTGTGTTGTAGTTGTTGACTCACTGACCGAGTGTTCTGCTGACATGTTTGAGTCGTGCACAGACAAGGTTTGGCACAGCGGACCTTCCACAGGAGTGGAGTGCCCTCATGGCAGTGTGTAATCCTGTGACATTGGCTGGGCCCGTGTTGTGTGTTGTGTGAGCATGTCTGTGTGTGTTCCCTTCCCTTTTCCTACACAGGCTGTGTCCCTAGGGATGTTCCTGTTTGTGATGCTTGCTGAGTTGTCCTGTGTTCATCCAGCATCTTGGACCTGGTTTCTCCGGGATGTGGGTGCATGGTAAAGTAATGTTCATGAGGTTGTCATCCCTAGTTGTCTTTGTTGTCAGGGCTGGGGGATGTGGGCAAACGCAGATGGGACACAGTCAGGATTCCCCTTAGCACTTGTGGGTTACACAAGTCATGTAATTTACAGTTTGTGGTAGCTTTCAGTGATTGTGACACGTTGTGTGTGTGACTGCTGCCACTCCTCAGGGTCAGAGCTGCAATGTTGGAAGTTGTCTATGTGTGTTCTTTGTGGGTCACCTTGGCTTCTTCATTGGTGTGTGACTGTGGCCGGGATCCCATTGATTGGGGTGGATTTCACGTCATGCCCATGTACAGCGTACTGTGCAGTGTGTCAGACATTCACGAGTCTTGTTGACTGGCCATGTGTGATGGGTTTCACACCTTAGTTCCCACCACCCCCCTGGTATTGTCATGGGTGCATGTGCAATGTCACCAGTCCATGTGAGCTTCACAGCTGCACATTGGTGGAGATCAAGGTGTGTGGTGTTGAGTGTGTGCAAATGTGAGTTGTTGCACGGCTAGACCCCTACCTCCATATTGGCCTTGGCTGACAGGCTGTGCTGATTGATTTGTGCTTGTGTAGGTGTGATGGTAGTTAGTTGCTCTGGACACATGGCTGTGGTTCACAGTGTGAACGACATCTACCTTTGTCATCACAGTGGGATTATCATGCAAGCTAGTGTCACCACAATGCGGTGTCCCTGGGAGTAGTGCTGTGGTGGGTCTGTCTCTTGCTGTGTTAGTTGCTGTTCCTACAAGCTTGTGTGACGAGTAATTTGGGCTCCCTCTCATCTCACAATGCCTGATTGCCCACATAGGGAAATCCGATCCATGAGTTACTTTTGTGTGGCACTGTATACACATCAGTGTAATTGGGATTCAGGCCTCCTCATGTGTTGTGGGGTTGCCTGGGGACACTGGCACACCCCCATCACCTGTTGTGTTTGATATGCAGTGTGAGGCTGCCTGTTTGTGTTTGTGCATCTGCACCACTGCATTGGCATATCTTTAGTGTTGCATTGGCTGTATGTTGTTTGGTGCATTTCCCCTGCTGTCCCTGGGACTCCTAGGTCATCAGTCAGCACAATATTCATGGTTTGTATGTCCCATTGCTGCCATGGTATGGTATTTGTTCACCTCACATCTACAGTCTCCACATGATATCTACATTTGTGTGTCCATTGGTGCAGATATGTGGGTCTGCATTATGCTGGTCACTTCTGTCATTGAGTAAATGATAAATGTTGACAATGTCAGTCCCCATGGGTGATGTTTGTCTGCACATGGCCAAAGGTATGTCTTATTTGCACTGCACTGTTTGCCTCACCCAATCTATGTTGCTATGGGACACACACACTACTTTGCCACTGATGTGTTTGTTGTTGTGTGACCAGGAATCATCCATGCTCTTTGGCATTTGCAGCTTTTCCCATGACAACACTTACCTTTTGGTCACTGTGATGATGGGGCTTTAGACCCCATTGCCACAATGTTCAAAATGTGCTTCAGCTATGGACCCCACACTTACATTTTGATCACTGTGATGATGGGGCTTTAGACCCCATTGCCACAATGTTCAAAATGTGCTTCAGCTATGGACCCCACACTTACATTTTGGTCACTGTGATGATGGGGGTTTAGACCCCATTGCCACAATGTTCAAAATGTGCTTAGGCTATGGACCCCACACTTATATTTTGGTCACTGTGATGATGGGGCTTTAGACCGCATTGCCACAATGTTCAAAATGTGCTTCAGCTATGGATCCCACACTTACACTTTGGACACTGTGATGAAGGGGGTTTAGACCCCATTGCGACAAGTTTCAAAATGTGCTTCAGCTATGGACCCCACACTTACATTTTGGTCACTGTGATGATGGGGGTTTAGACCCCATTGGCACAGTGGTCATGGTCTGATTGCATTGTGGAGGCCACACACATTTATGTGTGACACATGTGATAGGGGGTCACATTGTATGTTCATTGTCATGTTCAGTGTTGTAGGCATGTGACACAGACTACACACGCTTGTCATGATGTTGGGGTGATGTCTTTTTCTGACATTCCTTATGTTTGAGTATGCTGGTTGTGTCATGCATTACCCGTCCTATGAGTGGGGATGGTAGTGGTGGTAGGCATCCAGGCCCCCCTGAGTAGGGGTGGTGGTAGTGGTAGGCATCCATCCCCCTATAAGTGGGGATGGTAGTAGTGACAGGCATCCAGGCCCCCATGAGTAGGGGTGGTGGTAGTGGTAGGCATCCAAGCCCCCCTGAGTAGGGGTGGTGGTAGTGGTAGGCATCCATCCCACTATGAGTGGGGATGGTAGTAGTAACAGGCATCCAGGCCCCCCTGAGTAGGGGTGGTGGTAGTGGTAGGCATCCATCCCCCTATGAGTGGGGATGGTAGTAGTGACAGGCATCCAGGCCCCCCTTGGTAGGGGTGGTGGTAGTGGTAGGTATCCAGGCCCCCATGAGTAGGGGTGGTGTTAGTGGTAGGCATCCATCCCCTATGAGTGGGGATGGTAGTAGTGACAGGCATCCAGGCCCCCATTAGTAGGGGTGGTGGTAGTGGTAGGCATCCAGGCCCCCATGAGTAGGGGTGGTGTTAGTGGTAGGCATCCATCCCCCTATGAGTGGGGATGGTAGTAGTGACAGGCATCCAGGCCCCCATGAGTAGGGGTGGTGGTAGTGGTAGGCATCCATCC
Organism: Calotriton arnoldi; assembly: GCA_963921515.1. Taxonomy (NCBI): domain Eukaryota; kingdom Metazoa; phylum Chordata; class Amphibia; order Caudata; family Salamandridae; genus Calotriton; species Calotriton arnoldi. Next base: position 21,992 of record CAWUFW010023013.1, on the reverse strand, counting down.
CCCTATGAGTGGGGATGGTAGTAGTGACAGGCATCCAGGCCCCCTGAGTAGGGGTGGTGGTAGTGGTAGGCATCCATCCCCCTATGAGTGGGGATGGTAGTAGTGACAGGCATCCAGGCCCCCTGAGTAGGGGTAATGGTAGTGGTAGGCATCCATCCCCCTATGAGTGGGGATGGTAGTAGTGACAGGCATCCAGGCCCCCCTGGGTAGGGGTGGTGGTAGTGGTAGGCATCCAGGCCCCCATGAGTAGGGGTGGTGTTAGTGGTAGGCATCCATCCCCCTATGAGTGGGGATGGTAGTAGTGACAGGCATCCAGGCCCCCATGAGTAGGGGTGGTGGTAGTGGTAGGCATCCAGTCCCCCTGAGTAGGGGTGGTGGTAGTGGTAGGCATCCATCCCCCTATGAGTGGGGATGGTAGTAGTGACAGGAATCCAGGCCCCCTGAGTAGGGGTGGTGGTAGTGGTAGGCATCCATCCCCCTATGAGTGGGGATGGTAGTAGTGACAGGCATCCAGGCCCCTCTGGGTAGGGGTGGTGGTAGTGGTAGGCATCCAGGCCCCCATGAGTAGGGGTGGTGTTAGTGGTAGGCATCCATCCCCCTATGAGTGGGGATGGTAGTAGTGACAGGCATCCAGGCCCCCATGAGTAGGGGTGGTGGTAGTGGTAGGCATCCAGGCCCCCTGAGTAGGGGTGGTGGTAGTGGTAGGCATCCATCCCCCTATGAGTGGGGATGGTAGTAGTGACAGGCATCCAGGCCCCCATGAGTAGGGGTGGTGGTAGTGGTAGGCATCCAAGCCCCCTGAGTAGGGGTGGTGGTAGTGGTAGGCATCCATCCCCTATGAGTGGGGATGGTAGTAGTGACAGGCATCCAGGCCCCCATGAGTAGGGGTGGTGGTAGTGGTAGGCATCCAGGCCCCCATGAGTAGGGGTGGTGGTAGTGGTAGGCATCCAGGCCCCCATGAGTAGGGGTGGTGGTAGTGGTAGGCATCCATCCCCCTATGAGTGGGGATGGTAGTAGTGACAGGCATCCAGGCCCCCATGAGTAGGGGTGGTGGTAGTGGTAAGCATCCAGTCCCTCATGAGTAGGGGTGGTGGTAGTGGTAGGCATACATCCCCCTATGAGTGGGGATGGTAGTAGTGACAGGCATGCAGGCCCCCTTGGGTAGGGGTGGTGGTAGTGGTAGGCATCCAGGCCCCCATGAGTAGGGGTGGTGTTAGTGGTAGGCATCCATCCCCCTATGAGTGGGGATGGTAGTACTGACAGGCATCCAGGCCCCCATGAGTAGGGGTGGTGGTAGTGGTAGGCATCCATACCCCTATGAGTGGGGATGGTAGTAGTGACAGGCATCCAGGCCCCCCTGAGTAGGGGTGGTGGTAGTGGTAGGCATCCATCCCCCTATGAGTGGGGATGGTAGTAGTGACAGGCATCCAGGCCCCCATGAGTAGGGGTGGTTGTAGTGGTAGGCATCCAGGCACCCTGAGTAGGGGTGGTGGTAGTGGTAGGCATCCATCCCCCTATGAGTGGGGATGGTAGTAGTGACAGGCATCCAGGCCCCCATGAGTAGGGGTGGTGGTAGTGGTAGGCATCCAGGCCCTCATGAGTAGGGGTGGTGGTAGTGGTAGGCATCCATCCCCCTATGAGTGGGGATGGTAGTAGTGACAGGCATCCAGGCCCCCATGAGTAGGGGTGGTGGTAGTGGTAGGCATCCAGGCCCCCTGAGTAGGGGTGGTGGTAGTGGTAGGCATCCATCCCCCTATGAGTGGGGATGGTAGTAGTGACAGGCATCCAGGCCCCCATGAGTAGGGGTGGTGTTAGTGGTAGGCATCCATCCCCCTATGAGTGGGGATGGTAGTAGTGACAGGCATCCAGGCCCCCATGAGTAGGGGTGGTGGTAGTGGTAGGCATCCAGGCCCCCATGAGTAGGGGTGGTGGTAGTGGTAGGCATCCATCCCCCTATGAGTGGGGATGGTAGTAGTGACAGGCATCCAGGCCCCCATGAGTAGGGGTGGTGGTAGTGGTAGGCATCCAGGCCCCCTGAGTAGGGGTGGTGGTAGTGGTAGGCATCCATCCCCCTATGAGTGGGGATGGTAGTAGTGACAGGCATCCAGGCCCCCCTGAGTAGGGGTGGTGGTAGTGGTAGGCATCCATCCCCCTATGAGTGGGGATGGTAGTAGTGACAGGCATCCAGGCCCCTCTGAGTAGGGGTGGTGGTAGTGGTAGGCATCCAGGCCCCCATGAGTAGGGGTGGTGTTAGTGGTAGGCATCCATCCCCCTATGAGTGGGGATGGTAGTAGTGACAGGCATCCAGGCCCCCATGAGTAGGGGTGGTGGTAGTGGTAGGCATCCAGGCCCCCCGAGTAGGGGTGGTGGTAGTGGTAGGCATCCATCCCCCTATGAGTGGGGATGGTAGTAGTGACAGGCATCCAGGCCCCCATGAGTAGGGGTGGTTGTAGTGGTAGGCATCCAGGCCCCCTGAGTAGGGGTGGTGGTAGTGGTAGGCATCCATCCCCCTATGAGTGGGGATGGTAGTAGTGACAGGCATCCAGGCCCCCATGAGTAGGGGTGGTGGTAGTGGTGGGCATCCAAGCCCCCCTGAGTAGGGGTGATGGTAGTGGTAGGCATCCATCCCCCTATGAGTGGGGATGGTAGTAGTGACAGACATCCAGGCCACCATGAGTAGGGGTGGTGGTAGTGGTAGGCATCCAGGCCCTCATGAGTAGGGGTGGTGGTAGTGGTAGCCATCCATCCCCCTATGAGTGGGGATGGTAGAAGTGACAGGAATCCAGGCCCCCATGAGTAGGGGTGGTGGTAGTGGTAGGCATCCAACCCCCCTGAGTAGGGGTGGTGGTAGTGGTAGGCATCCATCCCCCTATGAGTGGGGATGGTAGTAGTGACAGGCATCCAGGCCCCCCTGAGTAGGGGTGGTGGTAGTGGTAGGCATCCATCCCCCTATGAGTGGGGATGGTAGTAGTGACAGGCATCCAGGCCCCTCTGGGTAGGGGTCGTGGTAGTGGTAGGCATCCAGGCCCCCATGAGTAGGGGTGGTGTTAGTGGTAGGCATCCATCCCCCTATGAGTGGGGATGGTAGTAGTGACAGGCATCCAGGCCCCCATGAGTAGGGGAGGTGGTAGTGGTAGGCATCCAGGCCCCCCTGAGTAGGGGTGGTGGTAGTGGTAGGCATCCAGTCCCCCATGAGTAGGGGTGGTGGTAGTGGTAGGCATCCAGGCCCCCATGAGTAGGGGTGGTGGTAGTGGTAGGCATCCATCCCCCTATGAGTGGGGATGGTAGTAGTGACAGGCATCCAGGCCCCCATGAGTAGGGGTGGTGGTAGTGGTAGGCATCCAGTCCCCCATGAGTAGGGGTGGTGGTAGTGGTAGGCATACATCCCCCTATGAGTGGGGATGGTAGTAGTGACAGGCATCCAGGCCCCCTGGGTAGGGGTGGTGGTAGTGGTAGGCATCCAGGCCCCCATGAGTAGGGGTGGTGTTAGTGGTAGGCATCCATCCCCCTATGAGTGGGGATGGTAGTACTGACAGGCATCCAGGCCCCCATGAGTAGGGGTGGTGGTAGTGGTAGGCATCCATACCCCTATGAGTGGGGATGGTAGTAGTGACAGGCATCCAGGCCCCCCTGAGTAGGGGTGGTGGTAGTGGTAGGCATCCATCCCCCTATGAGTGGGGATGGTAGTAGTGACAGGCATCCAGGCCCCCATGAGTAGGGGTGGTTGTAGTGGTAGGCATCCAGGCCCCCCTGAGTAGGGGTGGTGGTAGTGGTAGGCATCCATCCCTCTATGAGTGGGGATGGTAGTAGTGACAGGCATCCAGGCCCCCATGAGTAGGGGTGGTGGTAGTGGTGGGCATCCAAGCCCCCCTGAGTAGGGGTGGTGGTAGTGGTAGGCATCCATCCCCCTATGAGTGGGGATGGTAGTAGTGACAGGCATCCAGGCCCCCATGAATAGGGGTGGTGGTAGTGGTAGGCATCCAGGCCCTCATGAGTAGGGGTGGTGGTAGTGGTAGCCATCCATCCCCCTATGAGTGGGGATGGTAGTAGTGACAGGCATCCAGGCCCCCATGAGTAGGGGTGGTGGTAGTGGTAGGCATCCAAGCCCCCCTGAGTAGGGGTGGTGGTAGTGGTAGGCATCCATCCCCCTATGAGTGGGGATGGTAGTAGTGACAGGCATCCAGGCCCCCATGAGTAGGGGTGGTGTTAGTGGTAGGCATCCATCCCCCTATGAGTGGGGATGGTAGTAGTGACAGGCATCCAGGCCCCCATGAGTAGGGGTGGTGGTAGTGGTAGGCATCCAGCCCCCTGAGTAGGGGTGGTGGTAGTGGTAGGCATCCATCCCCCTATGAGTGGGGATGGTAGTAGTGACAGGCATCCAGGCCCCCTGAGTAGGGGTGGTGGTAGTGGTAGGCAACCATCCACCTATGAGTGGGGATGGTAGTAGTGACAGGCATCCAGGCCCCTCTGGTTAGGGGTGGTGGTAGTGGTAGGCATCCAGGCCCCCATGAGTAGGGTTGGTGTTAGTGGTAGGCATCCATCCCCCTATGAGTGGGGATGGTAGTAGTGACAGGCATCCAGGCCCCCATGAGTAGGGGTGGTGGTAGTGGTAGGCATCCAGGCCCCCCTGAGTAGGGGTGGTGGTAGTGGTAGGCATCCATCCCCCTATGAGTGGGGATGGTAGTAGTGACAGGCATCCAGGCCCCCATGGGTAGGGGTGGTGGTAGTGGTAGGCATCCAAGCCCCCCTGAGTAGGGGTGGTGGTAGTGGTAGGCATCCATCCACCTATGAGTGGGGATGGTAGTAGTGACAGGCATCCAGGCCCCCATGAGTAGGGGTGGTGGTAGTGGTAGGCATCCAGGCCCCCATGAGTAGGGGTGGTGGTAGTGGTAGGCATCCATCCCCCTATGAGTGGGGATGGTAGTAGTGACAGGCATCCAGGCCCCCATGAGTAGGGGTGGTGGTAGTGGTAGGCATCCAGTCCCCCATGAGTAGGGGTGGTGGTAGTGGTAGGCATCCATCCCCCTATGAGTGGGGATGGTAGTAGTGACAGGCATCCAGGCCCCCCTGGGTAGGGGTGGTGGTAGTGGTAGGCATCCAGGCCCTCATGAGTAGGGGTGGTGTTAGTGGTAGGCATCCATCCCCCTATGAGTGGGGATGGTAGTAGTGACAGGCATCCAGGCCCCCATGAGTAGGGGTGGTGGTAGTGGTAGGCATCCATACCCCTATGAGTGGGGATGGTAGTAGTGACAGGCATCCAGGCCCCCCTGAGTAGGGGTGGTGGTAGTGGAAGGCATCCATCCCCCTATGAGTGGGGATGGTAGTAGTGACAGGCATCCAGGCCCCCATGAGTAGGGGTGGTTGTAGTGGTAGGCATCCAGGCCCCCCTGAGTAGGGGTGGTGGTAGTGGTAGGCATCCAGGCCCCTATGAGTGGGGATGGTAGTAGTGACAGGCATCCAGGCCCCCATGAGTAGGGGTGGTGGTAGTGGTGGGCATCCAAGCCCCCCTGAGTAGGGGTGGTGGTAGTGGTAGGCATCCATCCACCTATGAGTGGGGATGGTAGTAGTGACAGGCATCCAGGCCCCTCATGAGTAGGGGTGGTGGTAGTGGTAGGCATCCAGGCCCTCATGAGTAGGGGTGGTGGTAGTGGTAGGCATCCATCCCCCTATGAGTGGGGATGGTAGTAGTGACAGGCATCCAGGCCCCCATGAGTAGGGGTGGTGGTAGTGGTAGGCATCCAAGCCCCTGAGTAGGGGTGGTGGTAGTGGTAGGCATCCATCCCCTATGAGTGGGGATGGTAGTAGTGACAGGCATCCAGGCCCCCATGAGTAGGGGTGGTGGTAGTGGTAGGCATCCAGGCCCCCATGAGTAGGGGTGGTGGTAGTGGTAGGCATCCAGGCCCTCATGAGTAGGGGTGGTGGTAGTGGTAGGCATCCATCCCCCTATGTGTGGGGATGGTAGTGGTGACAGGCATCCAGGCCCCCCTGGGTAGGGGTGGTGGTAGTGGTAGGCATCCAGGCCCCCATGAGTAGGGGTGGTGTTAGTGGTAGGTATCCATCCCCCTATGAGTGGGGATGGTAGTAGTGACAGGCATCCAGGCTCCCATGAGTAGGGGTGGTGGTAGTGGTAGGCATCCAGGCCTCCATGAGTAGGGGTGGTGGTAGTGGTAGGCATCCATCCCCCTATGAGTGGGGATGGTAGTAGTGACAGGCATCCAGGCCCCCATGAGTAGGGGTGGCGGTAGTGGTAGGCATCCATCCCCCTTTGAGTGGGGATGGTAGTAGTGACAGGCATCCAGGCCCCCCTGAGTAGGGCTGGTGGTAGTGGTAGGCATCCAGGCCCCCATGAGTAGGGGTGGTGTTAGTGGTAGGCATCCATCCCCCTATGGGTGTATATGGCATTGGTGATAGCCATCCCGCCCCTATGGTTCTGCTGTTGCTAGTGTACGTCATTTCTGCATCCCTATGTGTGTGTGACATATTTCGGGTACGTGTCGTTTGTTTGTGTTGTGGGTGTTTGACTTACCGTCTGCGCCGTACGCGTCCGTACCAGTCCCGGTAATAGATGTAGAGTATCGGTAGGACCTGCGCGATGGGATTCATGGTTGGTTCGTCTCGTTCGGGTTTCTCGTGGCTTCGACTCGTACTCGTCGCTGGCTTGTTCGTCTCGTCGCCGTGGATCGTCTTGTGGCGCGAATCGTAGCTTATGTACAGCTCTCCCGGATGCTCTGACGTGCCGGATGTAGCGACGGGTTCGGCGCGTACGGAAGGCGCATCGTACTAGTCCGGCCGGAAGGTGCTGTGTATTTGGTTCCGTGCGACTCGATTCGGCGTTTACGGATCCGGCTCGGGCGGGGAACAGGAGCTGAAATGGGTAAGTACGGCTCGCTCGGAATCTGTGCTGTTATGCGCATCGTACTTGCTCGTTCGGACGACTGTTCGAATCGGTCGGGAAACACGCGTTCGGCTTGGTTTTTGCCGGACGAATGGTGTTAGGCACGCTTCCGGCCGAGATCGGAATCGACCCCTAAGTCTTATTTTACACCTTAAAGCAAAAACAATAAGGAACCCAAAACTCTGCCGGATTTCTACCAGAAGCAAGGACTTCATCAAAGAAAAAGCTATTGCATCCTTCAAACAATAAGTAAATTACCATCTATAAAATAACAATAATGCTAATCGTGAAAAACAAGTATTTGTCTTACTCAAATAATTAATATATATCTTTTTCTAATTTTTGTCTCCTCTACAGATTTTTCTCAAAGCATCAACAAAATTACACACCACCTCCTAAAGCCAGCTAACAAATAATGTAAGTATTTCGCAAAATGCCTTTTAAAAATCATATAAAATGCCCAACCAAACCCCAACTCCATCCCAAACACCCACCCCAGCCCATGAACAAATGTAACAAAATAAGTAAAAACTTATTTTACTTTTCCAACTGAAAAATAAACAACTTAACAGGATTCAACAAACAAAGAAAGAACATCTCCATTGAAAAGCAGCTAAAAAACCAACATTGTAAGTAGATTAATAACAATGTGTATTTATTACGAAATAAACATGTATAATATTCATTTTAATAATTTTGATATACATTTGTTGTAGAACTTAACACATCACAATGACAGAAGGCGCCCAATTTATAACATCCCAAAAGGAAAATGTTTGCTTTGTTACATGGGGTATGTCTATACCCAGGAAAAGCAAATTGGACTAAAAGTCAATTGGAAATGCAGCAAGTACTATTCAAATAAATGTTATGGTCGAGCAACAACTAGAGAAACAACTATTTTGTATACAAGAGAGCATAACCACCCTCCAAATGTTACTGAAATAGATGTTAGAAGTGCCCTTGATGACATTAGAGAAGCTAGCACCAGCTCACAAAAACCTACCAGTCAAATACTTAAAGAAATGCTGCCTAGAGTACCCAAACATGCTACTGGGCAAATGCCCTCTATTTCTTCAATAAAAAGAACTATAGCTCGCACAAAAAAAGCCACAATTACCACACCAACTCCTAAAACATTTGAAGAGGTGGTAATTCCCCCAGAACTATCTATAACTCATAATGAAGAACCCTTTGTTCTCTATGACAACAAATGCAAAGACAAAAGAATAATAATGTTTGCTACTGCAAACAATTTAATAAAACTTCAACAATCAGAAACATGGATGATGGACGGGACTTTTAAAATATGTCCCAAGCCATTCTATCAACTATACACTGTCCATGCCCTATACCAAAATACCAACATCCCCTTTATCTACGCCTTGCAACCCAATAAACAAAACTCCACATATATGGAAGTACTAACTAAAATTAAACAAGAAACAAATAATTATTTTCCACAGAAAATAATTATAGATTTTGAGCAGGCCATGATAAGTGCAATTCTAAAATGCTACCCACACACATCAATTCAGGGATGTTACTATCATTTCAATCAGTGTCTATGGAGACACCTACAGAAATCAACACTAAGGGCCCGATTCCGATCTCGCTTGTAAAGCCCTCCGTCTGACTCGGATCCGTAGGGCTTCATGAGCGAATCGTGCACCTGGAGTCTGAGGGAGCGAGTACGATGCATTCACATGCTGACAGACTTGGTTCGCTCGGACTCCCATTGAACTCAATGGGAGCCTGTATACTGGACGCGTACAAAGGCTCCCATCGCGAAAATGGGTGGGTGGGGAAAAACGTACACCCTGTGGCGGGCATCCCATGGTGCCGGCCACACTGTGCATGCATGGGAAGGGGGGACCCATGGGTACCCCCATGGGTCCGAATTGGAGGGCTCCAGGTGGTGGGGGGCCTGCTACGGGCCCCAAAAGCACAAATCCGGCAGCTTTTTTGAGCCGGACATACCGGATCGTGAAGGCTGTCCGAATCGTGCATCATACTTACTCGCTTAGAAACATACTCCATAGAGCTGTACGAAGCGTCTGCGTAAGAGTCGTACAGACAGGATCGGGTTGGGAAACGATTCGGTCGGCGCATATGCAATCTTTGCATCGCACTTGGTCGTTCGGACCTGTGTACGATTCGGACGGGAAAAAGGGCTACGAATCGGATCCGTAAAAGCCAAATCCGATTCGTAGGCCTTCCGAGCGAGATCGGAATCGGGCCCTCAAGTGTTGAATATGCGACAAACAGTTCATTTGCATACCAAATATAAAAGCTTATTGCACTGGCCTATGTCCCAGTTACTGATGTGGCCGAACATTACAACCTTTTAATCGAAAGTCCTTACTACCAGCAACACGAACAAAAATTAAGTCCCCTCCTAGACTATTTTGAAGATACCTCGGTGGGAAGAATCCATAGATCAGGACATAGAAGACAACCAAAATACCAAATACCATGGTGGAATGTCTACCTTAGCACACTAAACCAAGAGGCAAAAACAAACAATGCTGTTGAAGGTTGGCATAATGCTTCCAAGCATCAACAGGACAAGGTACACCTACTCTACACAAACTTCTACTCTCCCTACAAAAAGAACAGAGCTACCAACAGCTAAGAATAGAACAATCTGTTACACAAATTAGACCTAAACTATCTAAACAAACTAAACAAATGTTTGAATACCTACAACAAGTCCGACTATACCCTACAATAAGAGGCCTAGAATACTTAGCAATAACTGCAAAAAGCCTACTCTAAACTGTCAAAACAGTGTAAAATGTATAATACATTTCTGTTTCAAATATTAAAATGCATACTAAATAATTTTATTTTTTCACAATACTACTTAATTTGTCTAATATATTTTTATTAATAAATAAAGATATATATAGACACATTAATTAGATATTTGAAAAAATAAACAACAACAATAGTAAATTTCATTGCATTTCCCTCCCACAATAAATAACTTAAATAACTTACCATTTCTGTAGCTGTAAACAGAAAATTCCACATCTTGCAAAACAATCCAGGTAGATCATAATCCAAATAGAATAAAAAGTTTCCCCCCAAAAAATGAAAAAATACAACTGTTTCAAAAAGTAATCCTCGATCCATAAATCCACAATCCGTCAACCATAAAAATCCTGAAAAATTGTTTAAAAAAAAGAAACTCTCCTTGAAAACCCGAAAAATTAAGAAAGTGTAAAATAACCATTAGTTACTAAAACTAATGTACACTTCCTTAGTTTAAAAAAACGCAATCTTCCGGTAACGGCAACTTTTGTCAAACAAAACCTGTAAAAAAACACAAACATTCCCACCCACACAAGTATACACATATTACACCATATAACAGTATTACAAACATTACACACACAATAATAACACATATTGTACCATACTTTAACATTTCTAAACTAGGCCACAAAACCTAACGATACATAAATCGTTAAAACCTAACGTACACATAAAAAACGCCAAAACTCCACAAACCTAACTCTAGACACACTAACTACAACCTAACTACCTTCAAATGTAATAAAAAATGTAGTTTAAATAAATAAAATTAATCTTACCTTCCTCGACGCGAAGCAGCTCCCGACCGCGACCTTCTCCCCTTCGAAATAACCCAAAACAACCGCGACCAGTTACAAAATGCAAGGCCCAAAATAAATATGGCAAGTTTAAACATAGAAAAGAAATGCAATTTATTTAAAAAAAGGTTATAACATTATGTCAACATTAATTACATGTTTAATTAAAATACTACAATTGTTATATGATTTGTTTAAATGTATTATTAATTTTTTTGGTATAGTAAAATTATAATAATAAATATTATCAAACAAATAATATTTAATATTATAATTCCATATATTTAAATGTTACATACATGTATTTAAAAATTGTTTTATTTTTTAATATTAAAAACTGTTTACAATATAATAATTAATATTAATATTTCGTATATTAATATTATTAATTAACAAGTATTATTTCTTTTAAGAAATGTAACTAAATGTATATATAAAAATTATATTATAAAATTGTTTAAACTGTTATATTTGTAACATGTTACGAATGTATGTAATATATTAAAAAATGTTAACAATACCAAACTAAAATTAACTACTGTTATAAATAAATATTTTATTTTTCAAATGTATATTAAAAAATGTCAAACTACATTATCTGATATTACAAAGTTTACACAACTGTTTAAATAAAAAGTACAAATGTTATAAAATGTTTTTTCAATAATTATTAAATGTAAAAATTTACCTATGTACAAACTATGGGGCTGATTAGGATGGCGGGCGGATGTCCACTGCCGGTCCGGCGGTGGTGCCCGCCGGTCCGGCGGTGGACATCCGCCCATGATCACAAGCCAGAAAACCACCGGTCAGATTAGAATGGCGGTGGTGACCGCGGCGGTGGGAAATTCCGACCGCCGCTTTTCCGCCGGTTGCCATCCGGACTCCTGCCTGGCGGATGGAGCAGGACCGGGATAATGGTGGCGGTGCTGAGCAGGCTCCGCCGGCACGATTATGATGCCGGCGGTAGCCAGCCTTTCCTCAGCGGTCAAACCGCCATGGAAAGGCAGGCGGAGATTGTCTTCCGGGGGCCCGTTGCGGGCCCCCAATGTTTTGGGGGGTGTGGGTGCACTGGGGGGTACCCATGGTCCCCCCTACATTTCCCTGTACCAGGTGGCAGGCACTGTGCAGTGCCTGCCACACAGCGCAGGGAAATGCAGGGCATGCTCCTTTGGACATCGCGGCGGTGCTGCGTGCAGCAGCAACCACCGCAATGTTAAAGCCTGCGATCAGACCGCCGTGGTCAGATTTCAACCGCGGGCCATCGTAATTCGACCAGCGGTTATGTCGCGGTCCATGCGGGCGGTCTTTTTCCGCTACCATGGCGGTCGGGGAGGTTTTCCGACTGCCATCCTAATCAGCCCCTATGTTATTTTTATATAATAAATATAATTTCCTACCTCTATGTATTTGTGTATCTTACATATTGTTAATAAAAATTATATTTCTTCTTCATTTAAAAATATTTTACAATAAATAAACATTAATAAAGAAATTATGTGTAATTTATTGTCTACCATTTTATTAATGTTACATTTAGTATAACATACTAATTTTATTTTTAATAAATATACTGTGTAAAATATTATCTTTTTCATTAGGTATATATACAATGTTAATTTTTTACATGCACAAATCTCTTATAAAAATAATATTACACTACTTTAAACTATAATTTTTTTTTAAATTACATAATAAAACACATTTAACTAAATTATTATTCCCACTTCACTTACCATAAATACAGGATAGGTGCTGGACAGTAATCTTAATTAATTTACTATTCCTACTCCACTTAATATTAATTCAGGGTAGGTGCTGGACACTATACTTAATTAATTTACTATTCCAACTCCAGTTAGTATTAATTAGGGGTAGGTGCTGGACACTACATTTAATTAATTTACTACTCCCACTCCAGTTAGTACTTATTAAGGGTAGGTGCTGGACACTAAACTTAATTAATTTACTATTCCCACTCCAGTTAGTATTAATTAGGGGTAGGTGCTGGACACTTAGGGGCCGATTCCGATCTCGGCCGGTAGTGCTCCGAATCGGATTCGGATTCACCGGATCCGATTTGGAGCCCTGTTTCCCGACCGAATCGTACGCGGGTCCGGCCGAGCGAGTACGATGCAAGCACCCGCGAAATCGCCGACCGACTCGAACGCGGCTTCAACACGCTCCGACCGACTCGCATGGACACGACTCGCACCGCGCTATGGAGACGTTTCCCGGCCGGGTAAGTACGATGCGCGCCGCGAGCAGTCCGATCGACTCGCACCGTCCGGCTCGAAAAAGCTGTCGGAGCCGGACTTTGGGGGTCCGCGTCGGACCCCCCAGTACGCGTAGGCGCGCGAGTCGCACACAGTGGGGACCCATGGGTCCCCCTACCTGTGCATGTACGCCACGATGCGCATGGACGCGTACACGCTGTAGGGGGCGCCCTCGTCCGCCTCGCACCCATTGAGTCAATGGGAGCCCGCGTACGCGTTGTACGACAGGCTCCCATTGACTTCAATGGGAGTCCGACCGACTCGAGTTCGATAGCATGCGTGCGCATCGTACTCATTCGGTCAGACTGCTAGGGTCCGATTCGGTCGGAATTCTCCGGGTCCAGCTCGGTCGGGGAGATTTCCGGCCGGAATCGGAATCGGCCCCTAAATTTAATTAATTTACTGTTTCCACTCCAGTTAGTATTTATTAGGGGTAGGTGCTGGACACAAAACTTAATTAATTTACTATTCCCACTCCAGTTAGTATTAATTAAAGGTAGGTGCTGGACACTAAACTTAATTAATTTACTGTTCCCACTCCAGTTAGTATTAATTAGGGGTAGGTGGTGGACAATAAATTTAATTAATTTACTGTTCCCACTCCAGTTAGTATTTATTAAGGGTAGGTGCTGGACACTAAACTTAATTAATTTACTATTCCCACTCCAGTTAGTATTAATTAGGGGTAGGTGCTGGGCACTAAATTTAATTAATTTACTATTCCCACTCCAGTTGGTATTAATTAGGGGTAGGTGCTGGACACTAAACTTAATTAATTTATTATTCCCACTCCAGTTAGCATTAATTAGGGGTAGGTGCTGGAATCTAAACTTTAATAATTTACTATTCCCACTCCAGTTACTATTAACTCAGAGTAAGTGCTGGACACTAAAATTATTGAATTTACTATTCCCACTCCAGTTAGTATTAATTAGGGGTAGGTGCTGGACACTAAACTTAAGTAATTTACTATTCCCACTCCAGTTAGTATTAATTAGGGGTAGATTCCCGACACTAAACTTAATTAATTTACTATTCCCACTCCAGTTAGTATTAATTAGGGGTAGGTGCTGGACACTAAACTTAAATAATTTACTATTCCCACTCCAGTTAGTATTAATTAAGGGTAGGTGCTGGACACTAAACTTAATTAATTTAATATTCCAACTCCAGTTAATATTAATTAGGAGTAGATGCTGGACACCAAACTTAGGGGGTCATTATGATGTTGGGCGGATCGCCACCGACCGACCGGCGGTGGCGATCCGCCCGACATCTTACCTCGCCCGCCCTCCATTTACCCCCCGCCATATTACAATGGCCGGGGGACAGCGGCAGACGGACAGACCGTCCGCCGCATTTCCGCAGGCAGGCAATCGTTCCAATTGCCTGCCGGGCGGAACTCGGGCCTAATATGGTGGCGGTGTCTGGAAGACACCGCCATCCATATTAGGATGCCTGGCAGTGAAGGACTTTCCATGGCGGCATCGCCGCCATGGAAAGGCATGCGGGAATTGCTTTGGGGGCCTGTTGCGGGCCCCCGGGTGAGGTGGGGGGGTGGGTGGCTGCACTTGTACCCCCCTACATTGGCATGCACAAGGTGGCAGGCACCGCGCGGTGCCTGTCACGTTGTGCATGCCAATGCACTGCATGCATTTTCTACATTGCAGCGGGTGCTGCTGACAGCACCTCGCGCCGCAATATAAACAATGCGGGAAGTGACTGCCACGGTGGCGGTTCCATCCTAATAGGCATAGCGGGACTGCCGCACCTCTGGCAGTCGGTCCCGTTTACCGTTACGGTGGCCATCATAATGGGCCCCTTAATTATTTTACTATTCCCACTCCAGTTAGTATTAATTCAGAGTAGGTGCTGGACACTAAACTTAAATAATTTACTATTCCCACTGCAGTTACTATTAATTCAGAGTAAGTGCTGTACACTAAAATTATTTAATTTACTAGTCCCACTACAGTTAGTATTAATTAGGGGTAGGTGCTGGACGCTAAACTTAATTAATTTACTATTCCCCCTCCAGTTAATATTAATTAGGGGTAGGTGGTGGACACTAAATTTAATTAATTTACTATTCCCACTCCAGTTAGTATTAATTAGGGGTAGTTGCTGGACACTAAACATAATTAATTTACTATTCCCACTCCAGATAGTATTTATTAGGGGTAAATGCTGGACCCTAAACTTAATTAATTTAATATTCCAACTCCAGTTAATATTAATTCAGGGTAAGTGCTGGATACTAAAATTATTTAATTTACTATTCCCACTCCAGTTAGTATTAATTAGAGGTAGGTGCTGGACACTAACATTTATTAATTTACTATTCCCACTCTATTTATTATTAATTACAGGTAGGTGATGGACACTAAAATTAATTAATTAACTATACCCACAGAAATTACTGTAAAATAAAAGGAGTTGCCAGACCTTTGACATATATATTTTTGTTTTGATATTAAAATTAATATAATATGACTAACTACACTATACATAAAATTCCAAATATTCAACAACACTTATAATAAATTACTACACTATCTAATTAATTAAATGTTATATTTTTATATGGTATAAATGTAAAATATTATTTTTTAGGTAATTTTCAAATAATAATATATTTTACAAAATGTTTAATTCGACATATAAATAATATAATATCTACATTAAATACCTAAATAAAAATATTTCAATTTTCAATTATACATTTTCAAAATAAATTATATTTTTGATTGAAAATTACAATCATTTTCACTTTATTTTCCATTTAAAAATGTTAGTTCATAAATGAAATATTAAATAATTTTTAATTATACTACATTTTTTAACTTCTTAAAATGTATTAATTATTAATATTCAAATAAAGATAACTATTAATGTATTAAAATTTTACACTGTAAACACATTATTTTTCGAAAATTTTGTAAATAATAATAATTTCTTCTAAATTTTTTAAATATTTTTTATAAATGTATAAAACATTAGCCAACATTACATCCTATAAACACAACTCCAAAATTGAAAAACAATACATGCAATATACAAAGAAAATATAACCAAATTTGAATATATAAACTGCAAATATTTTTTACATTTCATTTAATAATTTATAAAACACTCCCCACCCTTATCCCCTATAAACCCAACATCCCACTCCTAATAATTGTTTATCAAAATTCGAAATTATATTTTCTAAATTATAAAATGTAATTCTGTATTCATTAAAAATTTAAATGAATTATTTTAAAACACTCCCCAAAGTTATCCCCTATAAACCCAACATCCCACTCCTAAAAAATATTTTTGTAATTCGAAATTATACTTTCTAAATTATAAAATACAATTTCAAATTTATTATACATTTAAATGAATTACTTTAAAACACTCCCCACCCTTATCCCCTATAAACCCAACACCCGCTCCTAAAAAATATTTTTCTGAATTCGAAATTAATATTTATAAATTATAAATTTAAATTTCGAATTTATTAAAATTAATTATTTTAAAACACTCCCCACCTTTATCCCCTATAAACCCAACATCCCGCTCCTAAAAATATTTTACAAATTTAGGGGCCCATTAGGATGGCGGGTGGAAGCACCACCGCCGTGCTGGCGGATGCAAAAAGCACCAGTTACCGTCCGCCCGCCACAGCACACACGCCCGCCCAATTAGGATGTGAAAAGTGAGCCAAACACCGCACGTAAGCCAGCTACGCCCTCCGCCATCAAAGTGCGCCCGTCCACGGAGCGGCGCGGCCTAATGGAGACACACCGCCCGACGAAATCACGTACCGCCCGGCGTACAAATTACGATGCCAGAACCAAACAGTTCCCCCGGCTAAGAGACACCGCACGTGAAAGCAAGGCGGAAAACCGAACGCACAGTACGGATAGCAAAGAGGCGGACCCCCCGAGCATGAATCCAGCACTGCAGGCCCTCCCCATGCTCTACCTGATGCAGCACCCAGGAGTCAACGCACCGCGGCGACGCAGGTAGGCAGACACACAACAGGGGCACGCAAACAGCGCACACAGTGCAAGGGCGGGAAAACTGTACATGGCCCCCCCGACACCCCTGCGTGGACACGACACATCCACCACTGCACCCACACATGCGCACAACGCAGAGGCCAACGGCAGCGCAATGCATGCGCCGCACACAAACAACACAGGGTCACAACCAAACACCACACACACCAGCACCACCCAGAACGCACATGTCACGTGACAGCCCTGCCACAGTCATGTCCCCAACCGGCAATTCACTGTTGCCAACCTGACGTCACACAAGTGACCCGAACATGTCAGTGACGTCACGCCAAATTAGGACACACCCCTGTGTGCAAAACACGGCGAAGCACACAGCGGCGGCAACATCACCCAGCAGAATATGGACCCCGTCGGAAAAAGGTACGCCAGTACCACACAGAAACACCGATGCCACCCTGCACCCAATAACAAGACATGCAATACGTAACATCAAAGATACCGGGGACAGACAACAGGTGGGACCAATTATAACACAAGGCCCAACGTATAGCGGAAACGCAGCCTGCCGCCCACACACGGGAGAGGAGACAGCACTGAATGACCTTCCATTCCCACTCTGAAACCACATCCCGACTAAACAAGCCAGAGACAACAGTCATTGCACCAAAAAAAGCCCAACACAGGCATGCAGAGGGAAGCGGCCACAGGGCAGATAGCGCATAACACCAAAGAACATTCACAACGGAAAAAAGAAATGATAACACTCCCCCATGTGGTTCACATGCAAGTTATCTGGAAGGAGTCAGACACCACTGACCTTGACCATTCAGAGAAGCATGTGGGATGAGGGCCCGTGTCCTCCGCACAAGCCAACATAACACAAGTCCTGCCTCCCTACGACCATTACAGAATTCCCAGCAACGTCGGAGGTTGCACACTGCAGACTGCACAGACAGCCGGAGCACGCCACCACAGCGCCCTGCAGCAAAATGGCACTTGCACCACACCTACCCAACTACGCCGGACAGATTAAGCTGTACAAACATAACCTGATACAGATATTGGGATGTGACAATCTGGCCTTGCTGAACGTAAGTTACCGACTAACTTACCGCATCGCATTGTTCAGCTGCGTCATCCCCGTCTTCTACTGTCGGAGGTGTCCCTTCTACTATCCTGTGGATTTATGTCTCTCCAACCCGGCATGTCCAAGGGCGGACCTGCTACAACTATTCAACCCCTGGACGTCCACGACAGGGTCTGTTCAGCCTATGGGGGCATGGCGTATGTGGCTACTATCGGACCCACACTGCAATGGGACCACTGTGCCTCCACACGACGGATAATGGATCACAGTTACATCGAATGTCATCCAACATGTCCCATCATGCTCCTACAAGGGACAACTCACGACCAACACCTTGACAGCCACCATCCGCTACATTGGATGGCATCCATGTCCACCACCAATGCCATGGAAGCCCTGCTGGAAGGTATTGCATACCTGACAACCTGTCAATTCGTCGGGCCCCGCCGCCATACCCCCAATTGAGCAATGATGTCCCACACCGTACCCATGCTTGGCTTCCGCACGGACTAGGCAGTTACCAGTACAACAACTATACCATACAACCTGCAACTGACACCACATCATCAACTACACTGCCATGACATCTGATATTTTCGGGACATGCACTCTGTTCCTCATCACATCCAGTAACTCTGCATGAACAGGGGGAGGCAGAGGCATGGGATTTGTGTATGGCAACCACATGGACAGAACTGCACGTACAACCATGCCATGATATGGATCCTGCGCCCATGAACATATGCACCGGTCAGTGGACAGTAATCGTCCTGCTGTAGTATGTGAGAGCTGTCACCTCGCCTCCCTCTGAACGTCCGTGCCAGGACCTTTGCATGGACACCAAGTGCATCCACCAACAACATGAGCCCAGTGACTGTGACATGGCCAGTACCCACCACATCGCAACAACAAGTGGGACGCCGTTGCATGCACGTAAGCCCATGCCCTGATGTCACCTCCACGCACATGTGTATGAGTAACTATAGCAGCAAACCTGTAACATGGAACTGAGATGCACTGTGCCCATGATGACAAGCGGACTGGTAGGCTAAATGTATACTGTCTGTGTCAAAGTCAGCAGCACCACAGTAATTAGCAAATGTACATTAGCACACCAACGGCTAAGCAGTTGTAACTCTGAAGCCCACATCCCACAGTCAACAACTAATCACATGTACCCCTACACCCTATGCTATGTGTACACATGCTGAGTATATCCTCCACATGCATTTCGCTGCCAGTAGTGTTCACTATACTGCATCACAGAGGACATAAGTCCCAATACATGGCTTGAAGCAAAAATGTGTCTCTGCTGATTCATTTCACAAGTACGAATGAGAGAGGATGAGAGTGTGTGAAGTACACAGCAGTCGTGAGATGACCATGTAGTCCACTGTCATTGGATGTCAACGCAAATGAGTAGCACAACTGTGGAAGACACACATGTGTCATGTGAAGCGGGAGTTACGCATGGCTCAGGTGGGTGGGTGTGACGGGTAGGTGCGCACATGCAATGTTGAAACACGCTGTGTTGGGAGGATTCAGGAACAGTACATTGGCGCTCTCCTGGGAATTTGTAAAGACCACCTGTCTGGGGATGAATGCGAACTCGTGTGTGCACAACAGGCGGGCACACGATCAATGCTGCATCAAGTGTAGACGTCAGCCCACCCTCCGTGGACATGCTGGATACTGCTGTGCATCCGCCAGGCCCTTGCCAAGGCACTCACATCCCCTGTCGACCTGGTGTATCCCCAACATTGTCCACTTGCACAGGCAATCCAGGGCACGGGATGGCAGTAGAGCATGGTGGGTGAGAGGTCATGGCGTACTCCTCCTGGTCACATCACGCAGGCAACACATCCTCAATCTGTAGTATGGCACAAGTCAAATGGAAGTAGTGGGGGGACGCACACATCACAAGCAGGAGTGACGTCACGGAAGGTGGCTCGCACCATCCCACCCATTGACAATACACCCACACACGTTACATGCCATTGCAACAGAGAAGCCAGCGCGTGCACAAGCAGCTCCAAGCTCGCCCCAGAGAGGCCAAAGAGTGAATGTGTGGGGCCATGAGCTCCAGTTGGACGCGGCCTGGCCCGCTAGGGCAGCTACAGCCTCTGTGCCAACAGACATGTGGAGGCTGAGCACTGGCCGTCCCTGCCTATGCACACAGCATGTTGTGGCCCTGTCCATTGTGGACCTGCACCCACACGCAAATCATGGCCACACCTGCAGATGCATTGCGCACATTATACAGTGTGGTGCACATGGCATCAGCGGACTGTACCCGCCATATGCCAGGCCCTTACGGCCAACTCCAATGACCCTCGCGGATGCACCCTGCGTGTTCCACTGTGGAGGTAGGCGTCCATGGCCAGCTGGGAGCAGGCCAACGTCTGCAATTGAAGCTCCCAGACATGGTACACGAATTGCAGCAGCTTGTACCCACTGAAACTGCCCCAGGGGGTTATATGTGTGTGTGAGTGGGACAGGCATAACCACAGCTACCTGGCACTGCAGCCTGGCACCCCTCGACTACACCTGCTGCTGCCACCACTCCACCTACACGTGGATGACGCTGAGGACATGTCCAGGTCCACTCACCAGCGAGGAGCTGGAGAACCTGGATTCCGAGCTCCACACACACTGCACATGGCTATTCCTTGAGAAAGTTGTGTGTGAGAGACAACTGCAGTGTGTGTGGGTGTGCATGTGGGGGACACACATGTCATTGCTCCGCAGCACTATGAGTCAGAGCCTGTGGTGTTCACACATGCACTGCTCACCATGCTGACTGCAGGTGGCATGGGTATGTGAGCTCTCGGGCGCTTTGACCTGTCTGTCCCTCCCGAGTGGTGGTACATGGCAACTTCATGTCAGACATCCAGTGACACAGACAATTGGCAATGCAGGTCTCAGTGCACTTGTTGGTCGTGTGGAAGTCAGGCTGGGGCCATGCTGCCCTTCTCAGTCCCAGCAGGCCTGGCCTGCACATTGACTGCACAATGCCAGTAGGTGCCGACACAGACTGCCTAGTGGGTTACATGTGTCTCCTGTTCAGGACCCTCCGGATAAGCGCTTACTCTGCACTGTCGATTGGACACACCATGACTCGTGATAGGGATGTGTGTGAGAGATAGTGGCACTGAATGTGACCTTCGTTGCGGGGTGGGCCATGCACAGGGCGAGTACGCTGATGGTTGCGCAGTGTTGGTCACAGTGGGTACACCCACACAGATGTATTGCCTTGTGATCTTTTTCTAGGTCCGCCTGACAATGGACAGTAGATGTGGGCAGACTACACATTGCTCGATGTGCTGTCTATATGCATGTGCCTTCACAACAGGCACAACTGCCCCTGCACATGTGACCCCTGCTGCACTCAGTGCTGGGTCTGTTGAGCTGATGCACCATCTGTGCGTGGGGCAGACAGCTCTGCTCACTTCCGTCATTGCCCATGACATCACTTTGCCGCAGGTGACATGGATCATGGAGGGCCCACATGTACGCCTGGGTGGACTACACAAGACTATCCAATGGTTGTCACCCCCAGTCAGTGCTTCGAATGGGTAGAATGTGGTGCTGGTACTCATTTTAATGTGTCGAGTGGGCGGGGCTGGGTGCGGGGCTACATGCAAGACATGGGAAGTTCATCGGCAGATCTACTAGTTGCAATACACACGAGACACGTCTTTTTCCGACCACATCAGGGTCATTCCTTAAACTGGCTGAGAATCAAACTGTCATCTTTTGCACTGTCCTCATGGCCTCCCCTCGCTCACCCCAATATGCGTTTGCACCTGAGCAGCTAGCGCATGCACAAGCAGCTCCAAGCTCGCCCCAGAGAGGCCAAGGAGTGTATGTGTGGGTCCAGTTGAACAAGTGGTCTGTCTCACGGTATAATAAGTGGCGGGACGCCGTCCACCTGCGTGGTGCCCCGACTCGAGACACGGGCAACATTGACAATGCATGACAGGCTCCGCAGTCCGGATACACCACCTGCAACACACAGCACATCATCATGTACACATTGGCATGGGAGCATGGGATATGCATATGCACACACATGCCATCTTTCACTATGTACATCTGCCACTTGGCACG